>ML099494.1:46527-60908 GCA_003697995.1 Taxidea taxus jeffersonii | reverse complement strand
AAAAAAAAAAAAATTCTTTCAGACTTTGATGGTAGGGGAGGGGAAATATTTGTTTCTATTAAAATATCATTTAAATTAAATTCTTTCTAACTAAGGGTCCATTAGGACATCAAATTGGCTTTTTGACTCTTTTTGATGTATTATGAAGAATTGTGTAAACTCATAGCCCTAGATAATTATTAAACATTAGAACTATGGAACTTTGGAAATCATCTCGTCCTGCAGACCCACTTTAGGGGGAATCAAGAGTTAGAAAGGGGAAGTAGCTTGCCCCGGTTCAGACAGCAAGTTATTTTAGAGCTGATGCTAACACCTAGAGTGCATTGCTTATTCTGTTCTTCTGGAGTGAATGCAGTGCAGAAGGACCAGAAGCAGAAGGACACTTTTCTGGCCTGAGCAGTTAACTCAGGGAGAACTCCCATTTTTGAACTTTTTTTCTTGGAATAGAGTATCTCCTACATTTACACGGTCCAACTTTCAGAAAATTGGGCTGTTAGAAGTCACAGAGGGAATTAGCAGCTGTTATAAGAAAAAAGCAAAAGGATTGTTGCCAGACTTCTTAAATCTTGGCATATTTGAGAAAATGTCCAATATGTTACATATGCTCATTCATGTGTGTAAACCTTTGGCTATAGTGCTTTGTCAATATAAATATGTTCTGCATTATAAGTTGGTCTGAGTGCTGGATCGCATGTTTATTAGTCCCTGAGAACCCCTGTTGCGCTAGTTCTTTTCGCTTCATTTCTCCTGCTCTTTTGCTCTTTGCTTTCTGCATAAAATGGGAAGAAAGGGAGTGGGGAACTCCAGAAGAGCTGTCAAGAATTTCATTCCCTTTCTTCTTCCAGACCCTGCCATTCCTTCCATCCTTAGTGACAATTACTTTCTGATCTCAACGTTGTCCAGAGGTTTAAGTTCAGACCATATAAGCCATGCTTCAGCAGAGTGGAAAAGTAAGTCCTATTTTTAGAACTGTGAAAGTATCAAAAAGTGGGTAGAGGCCCCCGTGAGGAAGTCCACTGTCACTCTCGAAGCTGGGTAGGCACAGACTCTTGTCCTATAGACACAGTCAGTAAACCTAGGCGCGCATAGGAATACAGACATCAGTCAGATTGATTTCGTTACTCATATATTTTTTTTAAGATTTTATCTATTCATTTGACAGAGATCACAAGTAGGCAGAGCAGCAGGCAGAGAGAGAGAGGGGGAAGCAGGCTCCCCGCTGAGCAGAGAGCCCCATGCGATGTGGGGCTCATCCCGAGCCTGAGCGGAAGGCAGAGGCTTTAACCCACTGAGCCACCCAGGCGCCCCTTTGTTACTCATATTTTTTTTTTTTCTTAAAGATTTAATTTATTTATTTGACAGAGAGATCACAGGCAGAAGAGAGAGAGGCAGGCAGAGAGAGAGAGGGAGAGATGGGGAAGCAGGCTCCCTACCTAGCAGAGAGCCCGATGTGAGGCTCGATCCCAAGACCCTGGGATCATGACCTGAGCTGCAGGCAGAGGCTTTAGCCCGCTGAGCCACCCAGGCGCCCCCCGTTATTCATATTTTTAAGACAACCAACTTCTCTGAGAAATTGTGAGAGGCAAATAGAAGCCAGGTTTACTTTGTAAGTGGGCTCCTCATATTGCTTTTTGCTCTGGGTCAGAATCTTTCCCCAGCTGGTAAGGTGAGTCAAGGGGTGTGGAAGCAGCAAAAACAGTGAGGAAAGGGAAAAAAAGCTGGGATTTAATGGCCATAGAAAGGTAGTGAAATATTTGCTCAGTGGGCCTATGGGCAATAAATAAATTGGCGGATAAAAAACCAATTATTCATCATTCCTTGGCTTTAGGCAGTGGTTTTCCAAACCTGTTTTAAAGTGGATAACCTGATTTGTCAAATGATAACTTTTCTGGAATCCTAATATAAAATGAAGGAAAAACATCTGAGATGAAAACGCAGCCAGTGTGGTTGAAGCATCTCCACAGGGCACAACTGGGGATGGGTTAAGGCATTCAAGACTCCTTTGAAATGTAGTAATAGCACCTGGGAGGTATAACCTATTAAGCATAGTACAATAACAGTTTGGGAAAACATGAAATACATCACTTCTGGAATACCATATTAACGTCTGGGAGTTATACTTTAAGAGGGGGAGAGAAAACCCGAGATTCTTTGAGTAGGATTTCCAGTGTTCAGTGTTTCATAGTGGAACTGGGTTTTGGAATCAGAGGTCTTAAATTCAAGTTTTCCCTCTGCCATTTAGTACCTGTGTGACCGTAGGCAGTTCATCCTTCTGATGCATAATTTCCTTTTCTGTGAGGTGGAACAGATTGTGTTACCCCCAAATATGCATCTTGGCATGAGGATGATTATGACCTGATTACTTTTTACATTTTTTTAAAGTAAATTCTACCCTCAGCATGGGGCTTGAACTCACAACCCTGGGATCAAGTCTTGTCCTGTGCTCTACGGACTGAGCCAGCCAGGCACCCGTCCAGAGCTGATTATTATTATTTTTCATTATTTATTTATTTATTTATTTATCCATCCATCCATTCATTCATTCCTTTATGTATTTCATTCCCAATGGTCTTTTTAAAAAAAATTAACATATAATGTGTTATTCGTTTCAGGGGTACAGGACTGTGAATAATCAGTCACAGGAGAATCTCTTTAAACTAAGTAGAAGGTACCCTTTTAGGTGCATTTACATTTACAAGGGAAATCTCCATTTGGGATGAGTCAGTCTCTAGAAACTCCTATTAATGGAGGAGCCAAGGACTCACATCTACATAACAACCATACTCTGAAGTTTACTGTGAGTTGCCGGAAGGCCTGGCCTCCCTGGCTCCCCACCCACTAAACATCTTCTTTTGTCTTTAACTGGAGGTGGTATTTAAGGTGGCTAATGGCCTGGGCCATTTTGGGGAGTTACTCAGTTTTCCTGGGTCTCCTATGTGTTTGGGAAGTTTATTTGCTAATAAACCTCTGTTTGTTTTTCTCCAGTTCATTTGTCTTTTCTTACACGGGGTTTGGGGTGTCTCAGCCAGAAACCTAGAAGGGTGAAGGGAAAATCATTTTCCCTCCTCTTCATCTGCTTTGTACCCCATGAGGCTGGTCTTCAGGGACCGCTTTAAGGGCTCCCCTTCCCTCTGGCTTTTGATTGGTTTCAGTCAATGGGTGGTACCGACCGGAAGCTGGAGAGTGGAAGAGAGGAGAGAATGGGACTATTATACCAGACTTTCTTCCAGACGTAGTTTGGAATTGGCTTTGTTCCTCTCCTGAATACCTCAGCTCCTGTCTGGTAGCCTTTCCCTGAAGTTCTCTGCACGTCCTGGTTACTCTTCCCTCCCCTGCCCTTTCAGGTAAGTGTGGTGTTAAATTAGGATCCTGGTCTCTCTTCCTGGCCCTGGAATGCTTCCCTTTCCTTTGTTGATTTTCCTTAATTTTCCCTACAACATTAGAAATAGTCCTTTTATTAAATTGTCCTTTGAGTGTGCCATCTATTTCCTGAGGGGGGACTCTGATAAATTCAGTATTAAAGACATTACCCCATTATTGAAATGCGTTTGCGTCTTTGGGTGTGTTGTTTCCTCAGGAACGTTTGTTATATGAATAAGACTGGCTTTGGTATTTAACTGTCCATTGACTCTGAGATTTTTTTTTGAGCATTTTATTTTTTAAATAAACATATAATGTATTATTTGGTTCAGGGGTAAAGGTCTGTGATTCATCTGTCTTACACAACACCCGACTCTTAAATTTTTATCTCTGGGTTTTCCTTACCTTTTACTGTCTGTAGATGCCCAAGAATTATGGAGTCTGTGTGCTATATACACCCAAGATTTACTATTTCAGGGCTTAGGTACTATAAGGCCACCCAATTCAGGGGTTTGCTCAGCCTGGGTCTAAGGACACCATGACCCAAGTTTTGTCCTTGTGGGAGACAGTTAGCTTGTCTTCTAAAGCTTTAGATGGTACTTACAACCTTGATCACCGTTGAGTATTTTGAGGGTCAATTAAGGTAAGATGGCTGGCTCTGATGCAAAATAGTTCAGTCTACTGATCTCGGGTCAGTTGTGTCCTCTTTTTTAGGAAGAACAGTTATATTGTCTGTAAAGGGGACAAAATGCCAACTCAAATAATTACTAGATGGACTCTAATTCTTCTCAAAGAATATATACATCCTTTTTTGGGAGGTGCAACTTGTTACCTTTCCTTTCTGACCTGGCATTCAGGATATATTTGCTATATTTATTTATTAAAGATTTTACTTTTTTGAAAGATAGAGAGGGTGCACATGGTAAGAACTGGGGGGTAGGTGGGAGGAGGGGCAGAGGGGCAAGCAGACTCTTGATCCCTGAGACTACCACCTAAGCTGAAGTCAGATTCTTAATGGACTGAGCCACCCAGCTGTCCTGATATATTTGCTATATTTAAAACTAAGTTGGGGGGCACCTGGGTGGCTCAGTGGGTTAAGCCTCTGCCTTCAGCTCAGGTCATGATTCCAGGGTCCTGGTATCGAGCCCGCGTTGGGCTCTCTGCTCAGCAGGGAACCTGCTTCCTCACCCTCTCTCTCTGCCTGCCTCTCTGCCTACTTGTGATCTCTGTCTGTCAAATAAATAAATAAAAATCCTAAAAAAAAGTTATAAAACTCAGTTGGGATGCCTGGGTGGCTCATTCTATTAAGCATCTGCCTTTGGCTCAGGCCATGATCCCAGGGTCTTGCTCAGCAGGGAGCCTGCTCCCTCTGCCTGTTGCTCCCCCTGCTTGTGCTATCTCTCTGACAAATAAATAAAAAAGTTTTAAAACAAACCTCACAATAATAATTTCATTATTAGTTTCTGATATAACTATACCTTCCTTTTCGTTAATTTGTTTAGTCTTTATTGAACTATTTGGTGGATATTTATATTTTACAGAAGTTATTTTAAATTCATTAGGAAATAGGAAAATAATAAATTCATTAGGAAATAGTATAAGGACTCGGGGGGAGCTTTAATGAGAGTTCCAAGAATATGGAAAAATGAGTGGGGCAGATTGCCCTCTGAAATCAACACATAAGTCCAAGTAGATCTGTACAACCACCAGAGAGAAGATGGCTTTGAGACCAGAATTAGTGATGTGTTGTATTAACATATCTAAATAAAGACCATGTCAATTAAAAAGAGGGTCTAGTCAATTCAGCAAGCATAGAAGAAGGGGACTTAGAGAGGCACATGTGTCCACCCAAGCACGCCCAAGGCAAGAAAGCCTGAGGTAATTTACTTCTAGTATTTTGATCTATTGAGAACATTTGAATGAGATGGATACATCAAGGTACTCCACGATTTCAAGAATTTGATCAATTTGATTATTAATCCTTTTTATTAATTTCAAGCTCCTCAGATAACATTCTGAGTATGATGTGGCTTTCCAGGCACCATCACTCCAGGGAGAAAAATCCACTATTCACATACTATGAAAAATCTGGTGTCTGTAACAGTTAATTGTCAGTGTAAAGTTAAGAAAAAGACCTTTCTGGGCGCCTGGGTGGCTCAGTGGGTTAAAGCCTCTGCCTTCGGCTCAGGTCATGATCTCAGGGTCCTGGGATCCAGCCCCACCTCGGGCTCTTTGCTCAGCAGGGAGCCTGCTTCCTCCTCTCTTTCTGCCTGCCTCTCTGCCTACTTGTGATCTCTGTCTGTCAAATAAATAAATAAAATCTTAAAAAAAAAGAAAAGACCTTTCTTTTATTGTGATTGGGCCTTCCATGTGGCATGTCTACAGGGAGAAAATTCACTTGTCATGCTGACTTGATTATTCCAGTCCATGTGAGGGTCACAGTTTTCTTTGTCAATAAATGAATTGGCATTTTGATTCCTGTCTCTGTCCGGGGAGCTTAATGAGCGAGCATGCAGAGGGCCAAAGGCAGGACCGTGGTGAATTCACAGAAGTAACGAGCACCCTACTGTGAAGCCTCTCTTGGGAGCCAGCCTGTAGGCTTTGTCTCATAATGACACGCTTCGTGGCTGAAAGTGAGCATGCTTTTCTTTTATAAAATAACAGGGCTTCTAAATAGTCTCTTAGCCAAGGTATGTTAAGCATGTGGTAAAATGGGAGCGCATTAACTTGCTTCCATTTTTTTCTGTGAAATATATGATTCACACAAAAGAATATATGTAAGACATATGAAAGTTATTAATCATCATAAGAGAACAACTCTAAACCATCATCCCACCACAGAACTAGCAAGTTAGAAATACTGTTGAAATTCCCGTGTGTTCTTCCCTGATACGTTATCACTGTTGGTGTCTCAGAAGGAACTAATGTCCTGAATTCTACATTTCGTATTTCCTTTGGATTTCTTTGGCGCTTTGCCATACATGTAGATATCTCTAAACAATTTATTGCTTGTTTTTTGCTAAGTGTTGAGCTTCATAAAATTGTGTCAGGCTGATATGGTTTGGGAATGTTGGGATCTAGAGCCCACAGCCAAGGATTCTTGAGACATCTTTGGTGCAAAAAAGTGGTTTAATTAGAGCATGTGGACAAGACCTGTGGGCAGAAGGAGCTGCACTGGGGTGGTGAGGAGTGGCTGCCTGTAGATTTTCTATCCTTTATGGGGGAGGGTGATGTTATGGCTCCAGGAAATTGAGTCTATGGGGGTCTGGAGATAGCTTTTTTCTTGTAAATCAAGACAGTTGCAAACTGATGGAGACTCCTGTCCTCCATGACTGATCAGCCATCAGTTACTACTTGTTTTTCCCTTTCCTTATTTTGGGGCAGCCAGGAGTGCCAGAGGAATGTCACACATTTCCTGCCCTGGGGCGGGGTGGAGGAGGGGATTGTGGGGTATTAGCTTGTGCTTTGCCCTCAGTTTGCTTTCTGGTCCCTCATCAAGGCTATTTGTATTTTTCTTGGGGACTTGCTTTTTTAAATACTTAAATGGTAGTTTAAGGGTATTTTGTTGCATATATCTATACTTGATTCATTTTCACTGTTGTATAATATTCCACGATGGGACTGCATCACAATTTGTCTATTTTCCTGTCAATGAACATTTAGAATGTTACTGTGAATATTAGAAGTATATGATATTTCTTGGGGTGCCTGGGTGGTTCAGTCGGTTAAGTGTTTGCCTTCAGCTCAGGTCATGATCCTAGGACCCTGAGATCAGAGCCTCACATTGGGCTCCCTGCTCAGCGGGGAGTCTGCTTTTCCCTCTCCCTTTGCCTCTCCGCCTGCTTGTGCTCTCTGTCTCTCTGTCAAAGAAATAAAATCTTAAAAAAATTTTTTTTTAACTCTGCGTAGTCCAGGTAAAGACATACCCAGTTTACTAAGCAGTGTAGTTGAAATTTTGGTCTGTAGTCTTTCTGTGCAAGTTAATAATGGGTACACATTTCCCCTCAAGAATAAAATGAAGGGATAGTCTGTCTAAAAGCTGAACCAAAATCTTTATCTCTAGAGAGAAAGAACTTCTTGGAGTCCTTGAAGTGACTGAAACTTCTATTCGCTCCTTTTATTCATCAAGATTTCAAAAAATAACTTAAGGGTGAGTTATAGGCCATGCACTTGATTTCCATGAGTAATATGAGTCCTAAAGTATAAGGCAAACACCCCAGGGGCAAAACTGTGGAGTGACTGTGGGAAAGGAGATGATGTGAATTAGAATAGATTGCCCCTTAGCCATCTTGGTAAAGTGCTCAGGGAAGATTAAAGATGGTTTTTAAGGTTTTTTTTTTTTTTAAAGATTTTTTATTTCTTTATGTAACAGAGAGATAGATCACAAGTAGGCAGAGAGGCAGGCAGAAAGAGAGGGGGAGCAGGCTCCCCGCTGTGCAGAGAGCCCAATGTGGGGCTCGATCCCAGGGCCCCGAGACCATGACCCGAGCCGAAGACAGAGGCTCAACCCACTGAGCCACCCAGGTGCCCCGGTTTTTAAGTTTTTTACCACTTCTCCGGCAAGTGTTGGTATCTATTTCCCCTACACTTGAACCTAGGTTGGATAGTCCCTATTTAGCATAGTGAAAGTGATGCTATGGCAGTTCTGGGTCTAGCTAGTAAGGACTTGCGGCAGTGTCCACTTTGGTCTTATGGAGGACTGAGGTACCACGGAAGAGGTCTCAGTACTCTGGGGAGAGACCAAGTAGAGTAGCCTTGAGACTTCATTCAGAGAGCAAGGTGTCCCACTGAGACCAGTCTTGCCACTGTCCTTCACGGGGCACCAGGAATGTGAGTAAAACTACCAGTTGCACACCAGTAAGTGACTGTAGTTCATGCCACATGGGTCAGAAGAACCACCCTGTCAAGATTTGCTGGAATTCCTAATGCAAAAAGAAATGAGGTACAATAAAACTCTTGTTTTAAGTCACTAAGTTGAGAGTAGTTTGTTAAGAAGCCAACTGATAACCAGAACATGGTTGTCCAGAACATGTCCAGAACATGGACAGATATCTGGTTGTTACCACGTGAGAAAGAGCTGATAGCTGAGGTCAGAATTGTTTGTACTTGTAGTTCAGTATCTAGGCATGAGTGTTAAATATATAGTGTCATCATATTTGGTATATTCTTAACATACTCTGTTCCTTTCATAAGTTCTGAGTTAAGCAACTTTTCTGGGCATTGTTTTTTTATTTTATTTTATTATTTTATCATTTTATTTATTTATTTATTTTATTTATTTGACAGAGATCACAAGTAGGCAGAGAGGCAGGCAGAGAGAGAGGAGGAAGCAGGCTCCCTGCCGAGCAGAGAGTCCGATGCTGGGCTCGATCACAGGACCCTGGGATCATGACTTGAGCGGAAGGCAGAGGCTTTAACCCACTGAGCCACCCAGGTGCCCAGTTTGATTCCTTTTTATAATTTTTATTTTTTTATTATGTGTTCCATTTGGTAAGACAATGCTCTTCTGGGTTTCTAGTAGTTCTTTTCCATTGTTTCCTTTGGCTCTTTCAGCATATTTGATTTATTTATTTATTTTTAAAAAGATTTATTTTAAAGAGAGTGTGTGTGCATAAGTTGAGGGAGGGCCAGAGGGAGAGAGAAGGGAGAGAATCCTCAAGCAGACTCCCCACTGAGCGCAGAGCTCAGTGTGGGGCTTGATCATAGGACCCCAAGATCATGACCCAAGCTGAAACCAAGAGTTGGATGCTTACCCAACTGAACCACTCAGGTGCCCCTATTCTTATTTTTTAAAAGACTTTAAAAAAAATCTCTATATACAATATGGGGCCTGAACTAAGAACCTCAAGATCAACAGTCACATGCCTGAGCCAGCCAGGTGCCCCAAGACAGATTTAAAGTTTTTGTCTGGTAGGGTGCCTGGGTGGTTCCGTTGGTTAAGCATCTGACTGACTTCAGTTCAGCTCATGGTCTTGGGGTCCTGGGATCGAGCCCAGTGTTGGGTTCCCTGTTCAGCGGGGAGTCTCCTTCTTCCTTTCTTCCCCCCACTTGCACTGTCCTTCTTTCAAATAAATAAATAAAAAATATTTAAAAAAAAATTAAGTTTTTGTCTAGTAAGTCCAATGTCTGGGCTTTCTCAACGATGGTTGCTTTTTCTTTTTCCTGTGAATGGGCCATATATTCTCATGTCTTTGCATGCTTCATAATTTCATCTTATTGAAAAGTGGACATTTTGACCATTGCAATGTGGTAACAATGAATAGCAGATTTCTTACCCCTTCTCATGGGGTTTGTTGTTTCCTTATGCTTTGTAGTGTTTTATTTACAAAATATTTTGGAAAAATTACTTAAGACAGCGTACTTGTCACGTGAGGTCACTGAAGTCTCTGTTATGTTAGCTTAGTGTTTAGCTAGTGATTTTATAGATTTTGAAGAAAAACTTTGAAGCCAGAAACTCCATGTCTTTGCAGCTGGGCTTTTTGTGTGCAGTCCTTGTACGCTTAGACAGTTGACTCTGCCTTTGCCTTCATTTTCGGCTCCTGCAGAGCTTGAAAGTCAGCCAGAGGGAAGAGCTTAGGGATTTCCTGGGTTTTCCCTGAGTACTCATGGCCTTTGAAATTGTTAGGATTTTGTGGGGGCTTTCATTTCCCAAAGTGTCTTAGTTTTTCCTGCCTGGAAAACTTTCATTGTGTTTATTGTTTCCCCCAACTGGTCTCGGATGACAATTGTCCATTCATTGGCCTTTAATATGTTTTTGACAAATGCTGCCTTCCTTGCACTCACTTCTCTATCCTAAGACAGTCCAGGAAAAGGCAAAATAAAGGCAAGTTTTTTGGGGGGCATCTGGGTGGCTCAGTTGTTTAAATGTCTGACTCTTGATTTTAGCTCAGGTTATGATCTCAGGGTTGTGAGATCCGGCTCCTCATGGGGCTTGGTGCTGGGCATGGAGTCTGCTTCAGATTCTTTCCCTCTCCTTCTGCCCCTCCCCACCACTTCCCATGGGACGGGGGAGAAGGCAAGTTTTTTGTGTTAGTCCTTCAGGAAACCGCCCTTGAGTTGAAAACCAATAATCACACTTCTTTGAGAGCAAGGTCCACTCTGTTGGTACCAGGCATTCATTTTTGGAATGTGGACTGATGTATTCAAGGCCTCCAATAAGTTTGGAAGGTGTGGATACCCCATGGGTAATGTGAAATGCCACAAGTCTCTCTCTTACTGGGTTTTAGTCACCTTTTTCTTGTTGAAGCATTTGCTTGGTTCCTGTAAACTTTGTTTTCTTGAGTTCTAAGACCATTAATTCTGATCATTTTTGTTGGTTTTTTGGGTGTTTTTGCAGAGGGGTGGACCCTTGGGATCCCCTACTCCACCATTTTCACTGATGTCACCCCCACTATTTGTTATTATAATTAGTACATTTTTAATTATAGAGAGCAAAAAAGTCATATGTAGTCTCAAGGTGAATGAATTCTTTTTCTTTTTAAAATTTATTTGTTTTGGAGACCTGGGCTGCTCAGTCAGTTAAGCATCTGCCTTTGGTGCAAGGCATAATCTCAGGGTCCTGGGATGGGGCCCTTTGTCAGGTTCCTTGTTCAGTAGGGAATCTGCTTCTCCCTCTCCTTCTGCCCCTCCCCCTGGTTGTTCTCTCTTTCTCTCTCCAATAAATAAAATCTTTAGGGACAGCTGGATGGCTCAGTTGGTTAAGCATCTGCCTATGGCTTAGGTCATGATCCCATGGTCCTGGGATCAAGCCCCACATCGGGCTCCCTGCTCATCGGTGATCACGTTTCTCCCTCTGCCTGCTGCTCCCCCTACTTGTGTGTGCTCTCTCTCTCTCTCTCTGACAAATAAATACAATCTTTTTAAAAAAAATTATTAGGAGAGCCAGAGCATGGAGAATGGGGACGGGCAGAGAGAGGGAGAGAAAGACTCTCAAGCAGACTCCCCTGAACAGAGACTGACAAGGGGCTTAATCTCTCGACCCTGAGATCATGATCTGAGTTGAAATCAAGAGTCAGATGCTTAACTGACTAAGACATCCAGGCACCCCTCAAGGTGGCTGAATAGTGTCGGGGCATAGACCATATTACACTAAACCACAGAATAATAGTCAATATAGAGGAAGCATCAAAAATCAGGTAATCTAAGTGCTAGTGGAAGGCTCTTTCCAGTATACTAAATTAAACTCATGACCAGCTAGAAAAGTTCTGAGTATAGGTTGGGGAAGTCATCTGTATTTTAATTTCAGATTATTAGCAAATAAATTTCTTTCGTGCCTTATTTCCAGAGAGTTATCCCTAAGTAGCCAAAATCCATCTTACCATTTATCCTTATTCTAACAACAGATGTTACAAGGCTGTGAGGCCACCTTTCCTATTTGTCATGAAATTAGTCTGTTTGATTTAATCTGTAGCAAAATTCTTTTTGCCCCCCTATTTTTTTCCTTTTGGATTGTTGTTTTTCAAAATACATTATTTTTTTTCTTTCTGTGACTGATGAGAATGCCCAGGCATTCATTTTGGGCTTGTACACGGTTTCCTGTCCTCTCTTGATGCATTGTTCCAACCAGATTTCTCTCTTTCAGAATCTTTAGTGATTTGTTTTTTTTTTCTCCTTTTGGTAGCAATTACATTTTGTTTACTTCCCCTTACTTAGCCCAAGTGCAAAATCAGTACCCAGAGATCAATTAAAATATACTCTTAGTCTAGGGCCATTGACTTGTCCAAGGTCTAGGTAGAAAAGTGAATAGAACAGAGTGATTTTAGATATTCTACCATTTGCCCTGTAAGTATGCTCATAGTTACTAGGTTGTATGTCTTGACTATTAGTTTATAAAATTTAAAAAAAAAGTTATTTATTTGACAGAGAGAGCAGGGGGAGTGGCAGGCAGAGGGAGAGGGAGAAGCAGACTCCCTCCTGAGTAGGGAGCTCAATGCCGGGGCTCCATCTCAGGACCCCGGGATCACGATCATGACCTGAGCTGAAGGCAGATGCTTAACTGATTGAGCCTCCCAGGCGCCCCTAGTTTATAAATATTTGATATGTATGGATCACCTGGGTGAATGAGTCAGATGGGACTCTCTGTGTCAGTTTATTTTTCTCATGGACCTCTGATGAGAACTAATGTGCATTGTGTTATTATTTGTATCTTTGATTTATTGGGAATTTTGGCAAAGAACATCTGACTTAGCCTTAATGGAAAGAAGGTAAATTGATAAAGTTTCTGATGAGTGTGTGTGTGTGAGAGAGAGAGAGAAAGAGAGAGAGATTTCATTTTCTTGGTGCCTTTAAAGAGGAACTGATTTGAGAGTTTTTAATGAAAAAGTAATAAAAAAAGAAAGCTCAGGTAGTTATTAATAGGAAATTGAAGTATATTTAGGTGTAGACATTCTGCTAATATGTGCTATGAAGACTGAAAAGCAATCTTATATAGGAGAACATTCTAGTTTGTTATTAATGTGGCCTGTGACACTTCTTTCTTGTAATTCATTTGAATGCCTTGCGACTCTGGATGGGGCTTCCTGGCCTCTTGTTATTCCTGCTATCTACAAATAGATATCAGTAGTAGTCCTCTTTCTGTGCTTTCAGCCAAAGAACTGAAGAATTTATGGAGCAGTCTTTTATGCTGTGGTACTTTGCCTAAGGCTAGTTCAGGGACAATTTAACAATTACATTAATAATAATAAAAATAATAGTAGCTATCAGTTATCAGGACATACCAGGTGACAGTTACATTTTATACACTGTTTCTAAATCTTGCAACCTTGGTATTTTTATCTCCACTATATACAGGAGGAAATTGAGGAACAGAGAGGGGAGATAACTTGCCGCAGGTTACACAGCAAATGGTTCAAGCCCAGGCCTCCCTGAATGCAGAGCCTTCTTTCTCGTCACTGTGCCTCAGTGCTTTTCAAGCATTCTAGTTTGGATACTGGATATGCTGCTTTTCTTTTCCTTGTTTTCAAATAGCTTACTGTTTAAGCATTTGCCATAATGCTCGGCATTGTGATGGCTCTATGTTAAGACTCACAGTAGTGAGGTAAATATTAATATCCTTATTTTATAGATGAGATGATTTTCCAAGCAGGGAGCCCATTAGGGCCTCCTCCCCATCTCAGGACCCTGGGATCATGACCTGAGCGGAAGGGAAATGCTTTAATCACTGAGCCACCCAGATTCTCCTCTCTTTACTCTTGTTAACAGGGTCACCTCTTGCCTGGGCTAGATAGCTTTCAGCCATGCTCTGACCCTTCTTTCCCCATACTCATCATAACTTTCCAGATGCATCTTCTGGTGATTGCATCATCTTGTTCCTATGGGCTCGGTGGTGCTAAGGATTTCCTATGTTACGTTTCTGACTTGTTAGCCCTCCTTAAGGTACTCACAGGCTTAGTGCTCCTTGAAAGAATGGACTGTCCCCAAGCTTGGTGTTCCTCAGCTGTGGTCTAAATTCCAGCATGTGTAACATTTCCCCAGACCTGACTCAAATCACCTCCATGGGACTCACAGACAAGGGGAACTGGCTTGCTTTAACAAAATACCACAGATTGGGTGGCTTAGAGACCAGACATTGATTTCTCCCAGTTCTGGAGGCTGGGGAGTCCCAAGATCAAGGTGCTGGCATGGTCAAATTCTGGTGAGAGTTCCCCAGCCCTTCATGGTTCTTGATCACTGCGCTACCCGAGGACGTTCAGTCTAGCTTATGAGAAGAGGCTTGATTCCTCGCCTTTCAGGTGGTTCTCTGCCCACCCTCGGTGAGGCTTCTCCCAAGCAGTCTGATCAGTACTCTGCTGAATGCTCCAGGGGGACACTGGTGCCCTCCCGGGTTCTCTCTGCTGCTTTATCCTCTCTGATCATCGGTCCTACAAACTCTAGTCTTCTTTTTTTTTTTTTTTTAATTTTTTTTTTTAAGATTTTATTTATTTATTAGTTAGAGAGAGAGAGAGCACAGGCAGACAGAGAGGCAGGCAGAGGCAGAGGGAGGAGCAGTCTCCCTGCCGAGCAAGGAGCCCGATGTGGGACTC
>ML099494.1:35378-46517 GCA_003697995.1 Taxidea taxus jeffersonii | reverse complement strand
AGGGAGGAGCAGTCTCCCTGCCGAGCAAGGAGCCCGATGTGGGACTCCATCCCGGGACGCTGGGATCATGACCTGAGCCGAAGGCAGCCGTTTAACCAACTGAGCCACCCAGGCGTCCCTCTAGTCTTCTTGTTCTCGTACTCTCAGTTTCTTCCCCTCCAACACAGGGAATCCATTAGGCATCTCTTCTGTTCTCCCTTTCTGCCTCATTGTATGCATCCTGAAAACTCTTTCCAGGCAGTAAACTGGTAGGTCATCCTCCGTTTTATGGATTGCTGTTCTTTGTTGCTTGGTGTCCTAAGTCTTACAGACTTCTGCTTTTCACTGTGTCTGTTTTTTGGGTTGTTTTGGTTGAGTGGATAATAAGTCCCTGTTAATCTATCTTGGCCTGAAGTGGAAATTGGACTTTTTTTTTTAAGAGAGAGAGAGAAAGGACAAGAGGGGGTAGGGTCAGAGGGAGAAGCAGACTCCCTGCTGAGCTCGGAGCCCCATGTGGGACTCCATCCCAGGACTTTGGGATCATGATCTGAGCCGATGGCAGATGCTTAACTGACCGAGCCACCCAGGTGCCACTGAATAATTCTTTTTTGAATTTGGCTCTGATATTTAGAAACAGCCCAAAGAAAAGGATAAGTAGCTCAAAATGAATCAGGTTGGTCGTCAAGCTGGCCAATTTCTTGCAACCCCCTCCTCCAAAGAAGGTGTGGTAGTAAAGTAACCAGCCTCCTCCTCTTTCTGTGGTTTAGAATTATTTTTACAAAGAGGAGTTTTAGTGGATTTATTCCACTTTACCTTCTCCTAGTTTACTAGGCACTGTGACCTATGGAGGACTAAAGGTTCTGGAAATAAATTAGGGTTATATTTTTACCATCATCCACTTTTCCCCAACACTGCAGTTAATTTACTAGACATTTTATGACTCTTCCCTTTTTGGTGTCTCTTCTCCCTTTCAGTGTCAGGACTGAGGCTATATTCTTATTTCCTTTGGTGTGGATTATCATACCCTACTCCTAACTGGTCTTTCCTTTTTTCTGTCCTTCATGTGAAGGCCAGAGTAACTTTCTGAAAGATAAAAAAACAAGAGACCTGACAATGTCATTTTACCCCTCAGAATGGTGCCCCCTTAAATATAGACTGTCCAGCCTTCTTTCTGTGCTCACAATTTGATCTCTGCTTTTATTTCTCACTTTATTTTACATAACATAATTTCTGCCATCCACAGAATTCTGACCCTCACATGACAATATTGTAAGGTGCTCTAAACTCAAACCAGGTGAGATGCTTCCGCCTTTCTTGTACAGGTCCAGCTCTGTCCCACCTTGGTGTCTCTGCCTATGCTATATTCTTTTTCAGAAATAGCTCATTTTGCCTGCCTTTGGAGACATTTCTCAAGTAATAACTACTTCCAAAGGCCTCCTCAGAGGCCTCCAATTGGAATAAATTCCTTCGTCCCTTATTTTTCCATAACATGTTGGTCACACCTGCATTAGAGCACTTACCCGACTCTGCTTTGGTTTCCTTGAGTAAAGGCCCGCCTCTCTCAGTGGCCTGTGAGTCCCTGGAGTGCAGGAATTTCTGGCTTTATTTCTCTTCATAGTCATCATAGCCTTTACCCTAAGGCCTTATAACTAGTATGTCTGAATAAATATTTATTGAATTGAAATTTTTAAAAAGATTTTATTTATTTGACAGAGATCACAAGTAGGCAGAGAAGCAGGCAGAGAGAGAGAAGGAAGCAGGCTCCCCGCTGAGCAGAGAGCCCGATGTGGGGCTCAATCCCAGGACCCTGAGATCATGACCTGAGCTGAAGGCAGAGGCTTTAACCCACTGAGCCACCCAGGCGCCCCTGAATTGAAATTTATTAAGTTAGACTCTTCATGGCTAGAACTTGGGAGCCTCTAATTTGAAAATGTTGTTCCCAGCCAATGCAGGTGCCCAGTCAAACTTGGGAAATAATGATTTCACACCAGAGGTTACCTACTGACATTTGTTTTCTAGGACCATGATTTTCAACCTTGGCCATGCCCTGGGACTACTCAGGCAACTTTAAAAAATGTGGATTGCTGGGTCCCACCATATTTGGTCTGAGATACACCTTGACATTGGGATTTAAATCTCCCCAGGTGAATCTAACATGCAGCCAAGGTTGAGAGCCACTACTGTGGTGGAGAAGATAAAAAAGGCTATTTGAAGCTGTATTAGTATATTTTGATTACAAGCTATACTAACCTAAGCTAGCTTAAGCAAAAAGGAATTTATTGGTTTACCTAAGATGTCCAGGGGTTGTCTGAGTTCAGATATGTCTGGATTTAGGGCTTTAAATAATGCAATCATGGATATCATTCTCTCTCTGTATCTCTTGACTTTCCTTTCCTTTATATGGTTACATTCTTGGGTAACCCTTCTCCACTGGCTTTGGATTTATATGATCCTTATAGTTTGTATTCTTGGAGAAAGTAAAAAAAAACAACAACACAAAAAACAAAACCTGCTTTCTCTCATAGGTTACATATCATCTCTTAGGCGAGACTTTCATTATTCTACCTTGCTTCAGGCACCTATGTCTGAACTAATCACAGTGACCAGATAGATGCCAACCCAGCTGGTCTGGAGGGTGGGGATTATGATATGATGATCTTACTTAAACCTCATGGAATGAGTTTCCCATAGGAAGGGATGTTTGGTTATAAGAAGAAAGGAAGAAGGAAGGAATATTATGCCAGCCAGTGGATATCACAAGCCATTACTAAAGTGGACTTTACAAATTTAATCCTGTTTTGATGTTGCCAATGGCACTGGTTGGAATCTTCATAGAGTCACAATGCCCTAAGACAAATGGGATGTATACGGGTGAAGACCATCTATAAGGTTAGTCTTACCTGAAATCAGGTTATAGGTTCTTTTGTAAACTAAAAAACTTTCCCTTTCCGATGGAAGTGTCAACTGAATTCTACTTTATGAGTTGGGTACATTTTCCTCCCTGCTGTGGATATTAACTGCTGAGATCTTAGAAAGAACAGCATTCTTTCTGGTCAGAGACTGTGTTTGATGAAACTCTTATGCCCCATGTATGAGTCATCTAACTGCTTAACATTCAGTTGAGGAGAAATCACTTTTTAGGTTGTTGGTTTGCAGATTGATAAGGCATTGCTCTTGCTACAGTGCTCAAGGTAGTGAAATTTGCAGAGCTATTAGAATTCTGATATTGTCCGCAATGGTAATATGTGGGAGCCTAGCTCAGGGCCCCCTCTGAGACCATGCAATATATTCACAGTTGAAGGCCTGGCCCTGAAAATCTGATTGTCAATTGGGAAAAGCACTTTTAGAGTTCACTTCCTCTGTAATTGGTTAACACTCTTCTTTCTCCATGGAATCAAGTAATAGAAAAATAAATGCAGAGTAAATAGAATTTCATGCTTGTGCAAGTCACTGGCAAAATCATCCTTGGGGCATGCAGGAGGAGATGTTCTGTGCAGAGGAAAATTGTCTGGAAGGGAAACATTTTATTTCAATCTCCTTTCTCTTATTTACTCTATTTGAAGTTCTGATTTTAAAATGCTGATTCTTTGCAGAGAGGGGTTTTGGGAAGGAGGAGACTTTGCACCTGTCTTGGAGATCAGATGAACAATTGTAGCATTATCAAATGAGTGATTCATTCATGGAGATTTTGAATACTAGAAAACCCCTCCAAGGTTACTTACATAAAAAGAGAGAAGAGCATATCAAAACCAAACTGTTCTCTACAGTACCTACTAATTTTACCTATTGGGCAGAATAGCACATTAGATAAAGTTTGCCTTAGCAGGTAAATTACCTCCACTCTGCTGGGTCTCTGTGTAGTGTGTGTGTGTGTGTGTGTTGGGGGGGTACTCTTTCTCTCTCTCTCACAAATACCCCACCTTATACTTACTGTCTCACCTTATTACTCTTCTTGCTGTGTTGTCTTTGTTTTCTGTTGCTGCCCTGACAATTTCCCACAGACTTAGCGACTTAAACCGTACACATTTATTATCTTACAGTTCTGGAGGTCAGAAGTCCAAACTCCATCTCATTGGGTTAAAAATCAGGATGTTGTTGGCAGGGCTGAGTTTCTTCCTTAGTGGCTCTAGGGGGGAATCTGTTTCCTTTCCTCTACCAGCTTCTAGAGGCTTCATTCCTTGGCATGTGGCTCCATCCTCCATATTCAAAGCCAGCAGTGACTGCTCAAATCTTTCTCATGTGGCATGACCCTGAACTACTCTCTTGCCTCCCCCTTCTGCTGTTAAGGATCTTTTTTTGTATATTAAGACCCACCCAGCTAATCCAGAATAATCTCTATTTTATAAAGTCAGCTGATGAGCAACCTTAATTCCATTTGCAGCCTTCGTTCCCTGTTGCCATGTAGACTAACATGTTCTTAGATTCTGAAGGTTAGGATGTGCACATCTTTGCAGTGGTAGGCAGATGGGTTGGGTGGGGGGCGTTCTGCAACCGTACATGCCCAGTGCTTCAGGCTTTTGTTCTATGCATTGGCTGCCCAGAATTCCCGACACTGAAGTTAGGACTGTCACTTCCTAAAGATCTTGGAGGGTAACTTACAGATAGGAACAGCAGAAGAGGAGGCAGGGGTTTGGGTTGGCAAATGGCCTCTCCACGTATGGGTTGTGTAACCTTGGGCAAATCTTGGAATCTCAGCTTCCTCATCCATGCCCTTTTTCCATTTTCCTTTATCAGAGCTTACCTACTCTGTATCTTTTCTAGCAGGAAAACTCATTGAATCTAAGACACATTAATAAGTGATATGATTTCATACATTGCCACTGCCTTCCTTCCAACCCCAATACACATATATCCTCTCAAGTACTATTTACATTTCCTAAGACGGATTCACCAGGAAGGAAGTCATTGTATTGGGTGTGCAGGAAAAGTAAATGGAGTAGGCTGCTAACTCCCTTTTAAAGCTGGCTTTGTCCCTGAACATTTAAGAAGAAGATGTCTATAGGATGCCCAGAAGGCCTGGCTTACCTCAGGATATTCTCAGTTTATATGCGTTAATGATAAATTATATGATCACTGTATTTATTTGGCACTTGTCAATGTTGTGAATGTATTTATTTATTTAAGGATTTTTTATTTATTTATTAGACAGAGAGAGCCACAACAAGTGAGGGAACACAAGCAGGAGAGTGGGAGACAGAGATGCAGGCCTCCCGCCGAGCAGGGAGCCCATGTGGGGCTCGATCTCAGAACATCGGGATCATGACCAGAGCTGAAGGCAGTCACTTAACCAACTGAGCCCCCCAGGTGCCCCGGTGAGTATATTTATAAAATTCTTCTGCCTTGGACTTTCAATGAAACCAGGGACATCTTAATAACATTTGTAGTTTCTCCTTTCATTAGCCTAGAATCTGCATACTATGCATCTGGGTAGCTATTTCTTTTCTTCTCTTTTTTTCTTTTGGGTAGCTATTTCTGACTGACTCTAATTCCATATTTTATATTTCAGCCATCATTATTTTTCCAAGTAAAGTTTGTTGACTATTATGAACTGAATTGTATCCTTTGCCAACTTTCTGTGTTGAAGCTCTAACCAATAATTTGACTCTATTTGGAGATAGGGCCTTTAAGGAGGTGATTAACATAAAATGAAGTCATGAGGTGGGGGGTTCCTAATCCAATAAGACAGGTGTCCTTATAGGAAGAGGGAGAGACATGAGAGATGGACGTGCACAGTGGAAGGCCATGTGAGGACACCTGCAAGTCAAGGAGAGAGGCCTCAGGAGAAACCAAGCCTGCCAACACCTTGATATTAGATTTCTAGCAACCAAAACTGTGAGAAATAAATTTCTGTTGTCTAAGCCACCCAGTGTGTGGTCATTTGTTGTGTTAGCCCTAGCAGACTAATATATCATCTATCTAAGAAGCAGTTAAACGTCCTGTTAAAAATGTAGTTTCCTGTGTGCTGTTTCAGTTTTAATCAGAATCTCTCTGTCTGGGGCTCAGGGAAGCTTTGTGTTTTCCTTAGGTGATTCTTATACACACTAAATTTGAGAACCACTGAAACAAAGACCTCAGGGCACTAGAAAGGGGGGGCTTTTTTTTTTCACATTGTCTATATTATGTTAAGTTTTTGTTCTCTCTTCAGGGACTTTCTACCTGGGTGTTAGCAGAAAATAACAGGGATAGAATATTCCAGTTATCTTTGGGATATCTGGAGGTATCAATGCAAATTGCAGAAACCTTGGAGGCTATCGGGACTATATGTGAAAGATGAACCAAGGAAGAGAGGAATATATCATTTTAGGGGGAGGAGGTATCAAAACTAACCTAGAATTAGGCCTTTAAAAAGGTCATGGGGAAAGCCATTGAAGCTGTATTTGACCATTGCTCACCTCTCCCCTTGTCCCTCCTTTGGAGAAATAATACTTGAATAATACTTCTTGCTTTACCCCTTTCCTGGAAGGCCCTTCAGAGACTCTGGCTTTCAGGTCTTTGTCTCTCAACCAACCTACCTCTCATAGAAGCAGTTAGCCCCCAGAAATTAAATCCCAGCTCATGGAGATTAGTGACAAGGCAGCTAAGAGAAATGGATTCAGGAGATAAACATGGTATTCTGTAAAGCTTGAGATGTTCACGCCTCAGAAGTTAGATTGCATCCTTAATGTCAGACCTGGTTGTAATTAGCACGAATCTCTGCCCATTCCAGGGTCTGTAGCGGTTCAAAGCCTTCCCCTGGATCCCTGGAAATGCCAGTTTCCTCCAAATAACCCACTTGTACAAAGCATTTCTAAGCAGTATAGATTTTACTGTAATTTTGTAGAGGATATGGAGAATACTTTAACTTGTACTGTAGGCAGTTCTTAACTATCCATTGTTACCACAGCCCTTTGGAGTGTTTACTAGCCCTGTCATCTGAACCCAGTTTTGTTTTACTTTGACAGTTCCTTTCATATTCACTCATATTTTAAGATAACAACAAAATTCCTTCCCCATTTCTTTCAGAGCAACTACTTTGCTGTCCTCAGACTTGATGCTACTGGCTATACAGTGTTGGGTTTTTTTTCTTTTTTTCAGTTTGTGGTGGGGTGGTGGTAAGGAGGGTCACTTTTGATCTTTCTGCTTTATGCACTTACCAAAGCAGTCTTCCAATTCAAGAGTGTGCTATTCTTTTTTTGTTGTTGTTTTGTTTTTTGTTTTAAGATTCTATTTTATTTATTGAGAAAGAGTGCACTAGTGCAAGTAGGGCGGAGGGGCAGAGGGCGAGGGAGAGGGAGAGAATCTTAAACAGACTCCCTACTAAGCATGAAGCCGGAGGCATGATCTGCTCAGGACTCTGAGATCACGACCTGAGCTGAAATCCAGAGTCACACTCTTAATGGACTAAGCCTCCCAGGTGCCCCAAGACCATGCTTTTCTTGAGAGAAACTCTTGACCAAATTTGTCTCCACCTCATTTTTCACAAAAATAAAACTGCTGCCATAGAGCAGATAGGGATATGGCATAGCTAAATGAAAAGAATACCAGGCAGTGAATAGAAGAAAACTAATTTTTTTAAAAGGTTTTATTTATTTGACAGAGACAGAGATCACAAGAAGGCAGAGATACAGGCAGAGAGAGAGGGAAGCAGGCTCCCTGCTGAGCTGAGAGCCCGATGCGGGGCTCGATCCCAGGACCCTGATATTTTGACCTGAGCTAAAGGCAGAGGCTTAACCCACTGAACCACCCAGGCGCCCAGAAGAAAACTAATTTTAACTGGATTTGTGCTTTACTTCCAGCACAAGGTATGTGTTTTATGTTTTATATAGTCCTCACAATGTGAAGTTAATTATTATTATTAGTTCCATATTTTGGATGAGAAAAATAAGGGTCAGAGAAGTTAACTGACATCAGCTAATGAAAAGAAAATCTAATATTTAAATTCAGGTCTGAGTCTTCATGCAATTTTTACTATATGACCATATGCCTCTGAATCTGGAGTCTTGGGTCTGAAGTTCTACTAAGAGTTTGTGTGCCTGTAGAAAAGTCTTGTTCCCTCCGAGTTTTAGTTCTTTAGTTCTTCTTTAAAACAGGGAGGCTGGATTAAATGGTTTCTAAAGGCCTTTTGAGTACAGACAATATGATATTCTCTCACCTCTCCGTACATCATTTGACCAATAAAATTAGAAGCTATAGTATGCCTTAGTGAAGGCAAGACCTCATTAAGATCCGGATCCTGGGCTTTACTAGTCCTACCCCTAAGGTAGATAACTTCTATATAATTTATTTATTTTTATATTAGAGATTGACTGGTTTTAGAGACATAAGGTCCAGAGTTTTTTTTTTTTTTTTTTTAATATTTTAGGTCCAGAATCTTTTAAAAAGGAAGCTTAATTTACTTTGGACTTTATTTTCCAAGTTTTGAAGTATTTTCCAACTTTACCCTGAAATGGGAAGGCTGGATGGTCTTTGCAATGCCAGTGAGTTAAAGGACAACCTTGCTCTTGCTTCTAGGAAGCAGTATCATGGATGTTTGGATTAGCAACTCTCTTATCTGTAGCTATCAGTCCTTAACTGTGAAGGCTATTTCTGGTACTGAGCACCAAGGCCTGAAATGCCGTCATCTCTTCTGAGGGCTGTGTGAGTAAGGTAGGGAGGACCAAAGACAAAGTCACCCATTGTCATGATAAGTCCTGAGACCTGGCTGCATCACCACAGTGGCCAAAGCAGAGGGGATTGTGGAGCTTTCTGCAACCTGTATGTGGTGAAAACAGTGTCACTGTATAAGATGCCATTGATTCATGGTTTTGGTGGCTAGATATTGCCAAGTCATTGTCCATGTGAAGAGGAGGAGATTGGAGGGTAGCATATGGAAGAATCTTATTTGGATTGGTTGAAAGAGGATGGAAAAGAATTTCTCAGGAGAGATGCTAGGATTTGTGCTCTGCTGTACAGAATTCAATTATTTGGGTAATGCCATCCTTATCTGGCTAATTATCTTCTAAAACAAAAAACAAAAACCAAAAAACCCACCCCAACCCCATTGATTTACAGTGCTTTATATGCATTATTTTGTTTTACCATCACAGCAACCTAGATCGATAGATATGTAGGTAGATAGGTAGGTATTATTGTTCAAATTGTATAGATGAGGAATGTGAAGCTCAGTGAGTTTAGATGATTTTCCCAAGGTCATGTAGATAGCTACTGAGTATCTGAACTAGAATGTGAACTTGGGTAGTCGTCTTCCTCTCTTCCCTTACTCTTGACCTGTTCTGCTTACACCATTCCCACTTAGCCTGAATATCTAGTGATTATCTTGTGGAGTCATTTGTGAAATACTTTCCAAGAGAGTTAATACCAGTGGGCTAAATAAATAAATGACAGCAAACTGGTTAACTGATAGGGTAATTAAATATTCATTGAGTTCTTGTGCAAGCTCTGGGGATACAGCATTACAAAAATACTGGAATAGTCCTTGTCCTCATGCAACACAGAATCTAATTGCTGGTGCTGTCTACAATGATACCCACTAGCGAAGAGCAGCAATTTAAATTTAAATTAATTAAAATTATATACAATTAAAAACTCAGTGTTTTGGTCACACTAGCTACTTTTCAAGTGCTTAATAGTGACCTGCGGCTAGTGGCCAACGTACTAGACAACAAAGATACAGAACAGT
The DNA here is from genome assembly GCA_003697995.1 of Taxidea taxus jeffersonii. NCBI lineage: Eukaryota > Metazoa > Chordata > Mammalia > Carnivora > Mustelidae > Taxidea > Taxidea taxus. Next base: position 36,880 of record ML099494.1, on the reverse strand, counting down.
TCCATTATCATAGAAAGTTCTTTTGGATAGTACTTAGATAATAACAGTTGTGTTGTGAAAAAAGAGGACAATGTGTTGTTGTTGTTATTATTATTATTATTAAAGATTTTATTTGTTTGAGAGAGAGAGTGCATGAGCAAGCTGGGGGAGGGTCCGAGGGAGAAAGGGAGAGAATCTCAAGCAGACTCTGCACTGTGCACGGAGCCCGATGCAGGGCTTGATCTCACGACCCCAAGATCATGACCTGACCTGAAATCAAGAGTCGATTGCTCAACTGACTGAGCCACCCAGGAGCCCCATGTGTTCAGTTGTTTGATGGGTGAGCTAGTCTGGGAGGCTTTCCTGAGGCAAGTGACATTTGAGCTGAGCTTTCAGATAGAAATAGATAAGCCAATATTCCTAGGTGGTGATTATTCCGCAGTTACTCCCTGATGTGAGGTGAAGTAAGGCTCATAGAATTGCAGCTCAAATGTTCAACTTGTCAGGGTATAAAGACACCTACCTTCTGCCCTCAATGGACCCAACCTTAGCTAAGTAAGAGAGAATAGACCAGAGGAAGGTACAGAGCAGTCTCAAATCTGTGCCTGTTAAAGTCAGGACAGTAGACCCTGAGGCCATGAATCACTGCAAGTGAGGGCCTGCTTTCATTTTTGATGCCCTGGGAAGCAGTTCTGTATCTTTCTTTGAAATATTTTGGGGCGATCCAAGCCTAGGGATCAATATTAAGATGGACAAAACAGTGCTATGATTCAGGATATTCTGGGCAAAGTCAGAGAAGAAGGCTGAGTAGGGGAGGTGCTTGGGTGCCTGTGCCCTGTCAGGAGGCACTTGCTCCAGGGGCTTCCTCTCTGGTCTGCCCTGAAGAGGTGAAAGGTATTTAGATACTCATGTCTCTGCAAGCAGGAAGTTCAGTTCAAGTTCATCAGCGGCCAAGATCCAATCTGGGTGGCAAGTTGGTCTATCTTTAAATTCATTAGAATGGAATGCCATCCCCATATTGTCTTCGATCTCTTTCTAATCATTTTGGTCTGCATCTATCTCTATCCTATCATCTTTCACTCTCATCTATTCTAGATCGAGATTTGTTCTCCAGAAGTCCTAGCAGGATTTCCAATGCTATCCAATTCCCAGATCCTCCCTTTGCATGTGTTCTACTCAGACTCAGATTCTTTTTCTGATGTGGGCATTGTGGAGCGAGGTGTGGGAAGGCTGGCTGTTTTTCCACTGTCAGCATCATGAGCTAGGGATGTTTCATGTTCACTTTGCAGAAGGAGATACCAGAGTCTCCAGAAGATGAGCTTCACTGATAGTCATGTCAGTAAAAACCGCCAGTAAGAACTACCTCTTGGGTATTGTAGAAATGGGCAAACAGAGTCGGGATGATTGCACAAACTTGTCAACTGTCAGCGGGTTACATTGGTATTACGTGGATGTCTCACTGCCGGGAATTGGAATGACTCAGTTCTCCAAATGCTTCCCGGTTTTTAAATCCCAGAAACAAC
>ML099494.1:0-35278 GCA_003697995.1 Taxidea taxus jeffersonii | reverse complement strand
CTGGGTGGGTGGGTGGGTGTTGGAGTTGTTTCTGGAGAAGCTAGTCTCTTTAAAAAGTACTGCTTCTTCCCCTTCCTCCTTCTTTCTTTGAGCATCCTGCTTGCAGCTGCCCCTCAGAGACCTTGACTCACTGGTTATGGCCGGAATCCAGGTCCTGTCTCTCTCAGTTTTCGCTGCGTGTTCAGAGCTTTGTCAGAGCCTTTCCGTATTTGATTTATCTTCTGCCAGGATGGTGGCTCCATATTCAGTCTGTGTGCCAAGTGCTTCTGAGGCAGCATTTCCGAACCAGATAATTTAATTTCTTCATTTTCAGAAAGCAAAGAGCAAGCCACCTTATTAACTGGAGATGTGCTTATTTGGTGCTGCGTGGGGGCTGACATTATCCCTCTGAGTCTTGGGAAGCTCATCTTGTTCCTGAGGTTTAATTTGCCTTCTCAAAATCTCTCTGCAACTCTCCCACCCCGACCCCCACACATGTCCTCACACACAGACACGCATCCGTACTTGCAACTCCGAATTCTAGTAGTTCTTTGAGGCTCCCTTTAAAGGCTTAGCCTCTCCATGGACTCTTCCTCAATTAGGGAAATAATACACCCGCAGTGTATTTTCTCCTCTCCTACGGTACGTAACGTCTGCAGTACACAGTCCCAAGCTTGCTTATACTGTTTTGTCCTATTCGCTCCAACTGGAGAGTAAATTCTTAGAGGGCTCAGTCCATATCTTATAATTCTTCTCCAGGCGATTACTTTATTCACTCTGCTGTTCAACGAACATTTATGGGGTACTTATTAGGGTAGGTCTTGTGCTAGGTGCCGTTGCTTTGAAGATAATGATTGGCACACAGTGCCTGCCTTCAACAGGGCCCAGTCTAGAAGGGGAGATAAACATGTGAGTGTAATAGTAATGTATTCTAGGTGCTAGGATAGGAGTCAAGAGAGTATAGGGAAAGCATAAAGGAAGGAATAGTGGAAATTCTCCGGGAAGCAGGAAAGGCTTCATAATAGAGGTGATTGACTGAGCTTACTGTTCAACACGTAGTCCATTTTAACTTGGGAGAAAAGAAGAATATTCCAAACAGGAAGAGCATCAGAAGAAAAGTCACAGAGGCTTGTAACAGGATAAAACATTAGAGAAACTATAGGTGGTTTGGCATGACTAGAAGGCAGTTGGGTGGAGGTGGGTAGAGCAACTAGTAAGAGAGAACTGGAGAAGGGTTAGGGGTCAGAATCTGGAGGGCCTTGTCGCATTAAGGACATTGAACTTTAGGCTGCTAGTCATGGTGAGCCACTGTGGAATTTTGTATGGAGGAGTGACATGGCCTGATTATTGGTGGGAAAAGAGTACTTCGACGGATGGCATGGAGGCTGATTAGGAGGTTGAGATAATGAGGGACTGAGGCAGTGAGTGCCCATGATGATAGGAACTGAGAGGAAGCTCAGGTTTTCAACGTGGTAGGCAGCCAAATAGATAGGGTTTAGTGATCGATTGGAGATGGAGAGCCAGAGACAGGGAGAAGTCTAGAATGACTGTCAGGTTTCTGGTCTGGATCACCAGGTGGGTGGTAGTGCCATTCACTGAGGCAGAAAACAGACTTAACCCCCCTCTCTCGTGGCTCTCTTCCACTCCTCCCAGCAATCCCACGTGGGTGCATAGTAGATGCTCAAAAATGCTGAGCATTGGGGACGCCTGGGTGGCTCAGTTGGTTAAGCAGCTGCCTTCGGCTCAGGTCATGATCCCACCATCCTGGGATCGAGTCCCACATCAGGTTCCTTGCTTAGCAGGGAGCCTGCTTCTCCCTCTGCCTCTGCCTGCCACTCTCTCTGCCTGTGCTCACTCTCTCTGTCAAATAAATAAATAAAAATCTTTTTAAAAAAATGCTGAGCATTGGTTTAATTTACTCTATTAAGAGAGAGGAGAAGGGCTTACCTTTTCTTTGTGTCCTGCCTTGGCTTATATAAGATAACTTCCTGCAGCAGAAAGGGTCTAAGTTTCATGGCCTCTTTGTTGCTACTACTGTATGACTCTTTTCTCTGGTGCTATGATCTATTTTTGTGTTTGTTTGTGCGGGTTCTGGACTCACTCCTCAGCTTGCCTTTCTTAGTGCTGCATCTCTCTGATCCTTGTCCATACGTATGACTTAATAATCCTTACTCACATTGGAACAGTGATTTGGAGTTTATAAGGCATGTTCTGCTATCCTTTATCTGCTTTGATCCCTATCACCCAACTCTGATGTGTAGGCAGTGAAATAGGTTTAATTGTCCATTTCATAGATAAAGGAATCTAGGCAGTGGTGATAGGACGCGTCGAAGACCACAGATCTAGTAAGTGGTATAACGCTCAGATGCCTCCGTATCTGCTTTGCTTCAGTTACACAGTCCTCGTCCACGCCTTGGTTTCTGGCTCCCATGTGCTCCCAGACTCCTCAGGCTGTGATTTCTGTCCCCTGCCACGTTCTGATCTGCGGTGCTCGCTTATCTGTGCCCAAAGTCCACTGTGACCGTCTGCTTTCGGTTACCTCCCTTGCTGAGACCTCGCCTTTGTGCTGTGTATTCCTCTCTGTTCTGGCTTTCTCGCTCTGGGCCTCTTGCCCTGGCTCTGTCATCCTTGCGGACCCACAGTCCTGGCAGGGACACAGCAGGACTTGCAGATGGATTTGCGGCACTAGAACTTTTCCTCCTAAGAACATAAAAGAACACCCACTGTCAGTCTGTTGGAAGGAAACCTGACCTTAGGAAATATTGGCCTTTTGAGCTGTGTTGCTTGTAAAATATTTAATTTGTGGATGTGGGCAGCAGAAGAAGACACGACGAGCAAGCGTGTTGCCCAGCCCACAGCCTGTGTCCTCCCTGACACCTTTCTCATTAAAGGTTCTCAATGGGCTGCATTGCCTGAGCCTTAGTCTTCCCGTGAGTACATGAATCTCCTGACTCCGAGGTGTGGACTGACAATTTTGGACTTACTTTCATTTATAGGGTGGCAAAAGAGCTTTCAGGAGTACATAAATCGTTGGTAGGTGCTTTCTAAATCCTGCAGTGGTTTAATGGGTGGCCTCATGTGCATGAGTTTCTGTGGGCCCAGTGGGGCGGGGCTTGCTGAAGCTCCCGTAGCACCTCAGTGTTTTATAGCCGGTCAACAACTGCTTGTGAAACTCCTGCCACATACTAGGGATAGTCTATAAAGACTCCTTACACTTGAGCCTACCATCTAGTTGGGAAGAGAAGCCTAACGTTTTTTTTCTACCTTGACTGAGCAGCACCCAACACAGTTCTATATCTATGTTGAGAAGGTTGGGATAGAAAACCAGATGGGGCGCCTGGGTGGCTCAGTGGGTTAAGCCTCTGCCTTCGGCTCAGGTCATGATCTCGGGGTCCTGGGATCGAGCCCCGCATCGGGCTCTCTGCTCGGCAGGGAGCCTGCTTCCCCCCACCTCCCCACCTGCCTCTCTGCCTACTTGTGATCTCTGTCTGTCAAATAAATAAATAAAATCTTAACCAAAAAAAAAAAAAAAGAAAAAAGAAAACGAGATAATAGGCCTGGCTACTTAAAGAAGCTTCCTGAAAGAGATGACCTTTGAATTGAGCCTTTGGGAATGGGGAAGGTTTCGATATACGTGAGTCAGTGTCAGTGCTGACTTTCTAGGAAACCCACATTTAATTCTTTTCCCAAGAGTGTTTTTCTCCATCTCAGGTGACAAAGTCAGAAGGGGGCTTATCAAAGCCGGATTTTTAAACTGTGTCAAATCTTAAAAAAAAATTTTTTTAAAGATATTATTTATTTATTTATTTGAGAGAGAGAGAGAGAGAGAGCGAGAGAGCGCAGAAGCTCAGGCAGACAGAGTGGCAGGCAGAGGCAGAGGGAGAAGCAGGCTCCCCGCCAAGCAAGGAGCCTGATGCGGGACTCGATCCTAGGACGCTGGGATCATGACCTGAGCCGAAGGCAGCTGCTTAACCAACTGAGCTACCCAGGCGTCCCTAAACTGTGTCAAATCTTGTCCAGTGCTACATTTTGGTTCTTCTGCAGCATGATTTTAGGCTCTGATGTAAACTTAGCTCAGGACACTTCCTCTCCCAAGTCAGAATTCCACTCCAGGTGAAAACTGAGTTTGTACTTTGGAGATAATTGTTCTAGGGAGGCAGTACTAAAATACAGGCTAGAATAGAAAAGTTAACTTTGTGTAGCTGTGAGATGCAATTTTCTCTGTTCTTCCTTGGCAAGGATGATGCTGTGACTGGGGAGCCTTCTCAGAGTGACAGATCTGTGTGGGCTGAAGCCCCAGTTTGATCATGAGGGGGCGGGAGATGGAAATTTCTTTCTCTTCTCTATGATGGTTTCTGATGAAGTTCTGGGAGCTATTGTTGGGGAAGTGATGTAGGCCTCATTTTTCAGCGGAACATAATGGAGCAAACAGCACCCAAAACGTGTTTTTGCAAGAGGGGCAGAGGGCAGAATGGGCCAAAGCAGGGGAAATAATTTATTGGATAGCACAGGTTTGTTGGAGCTGTGGCCTGCAGAAATGTTGCATCCAATAGCAAACCCAATTGCCTCACTGTGTTCTCCTTTTCTAAAGAGTTTCCTAGATGCTCTTTCCTAGATGCTCAGGGTGAATTGAGGTAAGATTCCACTTCTCAGTTTGGGGGAGGGGACTGTTAAACAAAAATGGGCGGAGATGGCTGGCCCTTGGCCAGCTGTGAACTTGGCAAAATGTGTCTGTTATTTTTCCACCTTCCTATTAGTTTTCCCTCTTCCCACTTGGTCTTCTCCCCAGTGCAATCTAGAGTCCTCCTCTGTTAAGTCTCTACTGAGACCCCAGTAGTAACTTGTAGGGAGAGGGGGCTATGCCTGGGATGCAGAGATGGTGGCTCTGTCTCAAGAACAGTAGCAGCAGCCCAAGCATAATATCCTGACGATGTAGCAAATTCTTGTTCATTATGGGCCGTTGTGTATGCCCAAGGATACGAATTAAGGGACTTATTCATTCATTAGTAGGCATTTATGCTCCTCCTGAGGGCCCATCTGTTCTGCTGAATGGACAAGGTGCAGACATATTTTGAAAGGATAGGAAAATAATGAAAGTGGAGATGAAGAAAAATGATCTCATGGAGTTTGTTTAGGATGGAATCAGTGGGGGAGAAATTAGTATCTACAGGGTAAAAAAGAAATTGCTAACACTTATTGAGACCTTACTATATGCCAAGCATTTTATATAAAGTTCTCATCTGATTTTCATGATAAGCCTATGATATGAGGTAGGTAGTTTTATTATTCACATTTAAAAAATCATTTTAAGAAAGATTTACTTATGAGAGAGAGAGAGTACTGAGGGAGGGGCAGAGGGAGAGGAAGAGAGAATCTCAGGCAGACTCCATGATGAGTATGGAGCCCGATGTGGGGCTCGATCTCTATGACTTGAGCCGAAACCAAGAGTTGAATGCTTAATCAACTGTGCCACTCATTATTTGCATTTTAAATACTGGTAAAATGAAGTAAAATTGCCCAAGGACACGGTGTTGGTAAGTGATTGAACTAGGGTGGATTGATTGATTCTCTTTTTATTGTGGTAAAAATACATAACATAAACCTTAACCATATTAACCACTTTGAACCAGGATTTATTTTTAATTTTATTTTTAAAATTATCATTCAGTGAAGGCATTCTTTTTGGTGTGCACGTCTATGAATTTTAACCCGTAAACAGATTCATGAAGCTCTCACTGCGATGAACAGAACAGTTTCCTCTCCCTTGAAAACTTCCTCCTCCTCTTCCTCTACACATTTTCCTCCCTCTTCTGTCCCCTAGAAAATGGTGATCAATTTTTCTTCACCATACTTTTGTCTTTTCTAGAATGTCATATAAATGGAATCATGCAGCATGTAACCTTTTGAAACTGGCTTCTTTTACTCAGCAAAATTCTCTGGAAATTCACTCAAGTTGCTGCACGCTCATTCCTTTTTCTTGCCAAGTAGTATTCCATTGTATGGATATACCACAGTTTGTTTATCCAGTCATCTGTTAATAGCCATTTGCCTTGCTTCTGATTTGGGGCAGTTACGAGCAGAACCTCTCTAAATATTCGTGTAGAGGTTTTGCTGTGAACACCTATTTTCTTTAGGGTAAATACCTATGAGTGGGTTTCCTGGGTCATACAGTTAAGTGTCTGTTTAGTTTTATAAGAAATGGTCAAATCATTTTTCAGAGAGGCTATGCAATTGTGCTTTCCTACAAGCAGTTACATGGGAGAGTTGATTGCATCTTGACCAACTTTTGGTATTGCCAGTAGTTTTTAATTTTAGTCATTCTGATAGGTAGGTAGTGAAACTTCATCATGGTTTCAATTTGCATTTCCCCAATGGCTAATCACATTGAACATAATTTATTTCTTTTGCAATTTGAGTATCTTCTTTGGTGAAGTGTCTGGTCACGTCTTTTACACATTTTTTTTTAAAGATTTTTTTTAAATTTATTTATTTGTCAGAGAGAGCGCAGGAGCGAGCACAGGCAGACAGAAAGGCAGGCAGAGGCAGAGGGAGAAGCAGGCTCCCTGCCGAGCAAGAAGCCCGATGTGGGACTCGATCCCAGGACGCTGGGACCATGACCCGAGCCGAAGGCAGCTGCTTAACCAACTGAGCCACCCAGGCGTCCCACGTATTTTACACATTTTAAAATTGGATTATTTGTTTTCTTACTTTTGAGCGTTGAGAGTTCTTTATACATTCTGGATATAAGTCTTTTGTCAGATATGGGATTTGCAAGTATTTTCTTCCTTTCTGTAAGTGTCTTTTTATGCTCTTCACAGAGCCTTTCGCAAAGAAATTGTTTTTCATTTTAAATTTTGTAAAGTGCACTTTATACGTTTTTTCTTTTATGGATCATACTTTTTGTATCATATCTAAGAACACTTTATAAGAACAGAAAGGAGATAGGAGATTCCCTAGGAATAATGTTGCTGCATCATTTTTAAAAATAATTCCTTTATGGAGGCATATTTTACATGACATAAGTCACCCTTTTAAAGTACAGCTCAGTAATTAAAAAAATATATTTCCCAAGTTCTCCAACCATCACCATGAATAGTTTTAGAATATTTTCACCACCCCAGTAGATCCCTCATGCATATTAACTTTATCTCCATTAATCTTTAACTCCTCTCTGGGAAATGTTGGCAATTTTTTTTTTTTTTTTTTTTTTAGATTTTATTCATTTATTTGAGGTAGAGCAACAGCAAGCAAGAGAGAGCACACACAGCAGGGAGGGGCAGCGGGAGAGGGAGAAGCAGGCTCCCTGCTGAGCAAAGAGCCTGACGGCGAGATGGATCCCAGGACCCTGGGATCACACCTGAGCCGAGGGCAGACGTTCAACTGACTGAACCACCCAGGTACCCCCAGATTTTCGACAGTTTCTTCCAGCACCCATTTTTGTTTTTCATTTTCACGTTTTTAATTTCTTGGTTCTTTTAAAAGTAAGTTTTGTGCCCAACATAGGGCTTGACATCAGGACCCCAAGATTAAGAGTCACATGCTCAACTGACTGAGGCAGCCAGGTGCCCCAGCATCCGTTTTTAATTTAACAATATAAAACTTAATTGTAAAAAAAATGAAATGTACCATCTTGCCATTTCTAAGTGTGCAGTTCAATAGTTTTAAGTATATTCACATTGTTATGTGACCAGTTTCCAGAAATTTTTCTTGCAAATCTGAAACTCTATATCCATTAAGCAACTCCCCATTTCCTCCTTCCCCCATTTACTGCCAGCCACCACTCTATTTTTTTGTTTCTTTGACTACTATAGATATCTCATATAAGTGGAGTTTTATAGTATGTATCTTTTTTGTGACCGACTTATATCAGTTAGCATAGTATCCTCAAGATTTATCTGTATTAGATAGCATGTGTCAGAATTTACCTCGTCTTTTTTAAAAGCATTTTATTTATTTATTTATCTATTTATAAGATTTTGTTTATTTATTTGACAGAGAGATCACAAGTAGGCAGAGAGGCAGGCAGAGAGAGAGGGGGAAGCAGGCTCCCCGCTGAGCAGAGAACCTAATGTGGGGCTCGATCCCAGGACCCTGAGATCATCACCTGAGCTGAAGGCAGAGGCTTAACCCCCTGAGCCACCCAGGTGCCCCTAAACATTTTATTTATCTGAGAGAGAGATAGTGCATGCATGCTCACAAGCAGGGAGGAGGGGTGGGGCGGAGGGAGAGGGAGAAGCAGACTCCCTGCTGAACAGGGAGCCTGATGCCAGACTCATGACCTGAGGGGAAAGCAGATGCTTAACTGACTGAGCCACCCAGGAGCCCAGAATTTACCTCCTTTTTAAAGCCAAATAATATTCCATTTTATGTACACACCACGTTTTGCTTCTCCTTTCATGTGTTCATGGGTACTTTGTTTTTGTCTGCCTTTTGGAGACTTTGACTAAGCTGTGACAAGGGTATATAATATAAATACCCTTTTGAGAACTGCATTACCTTTTTTCTTAAAAAGATTGTATTTTCCCCACAAAATAGCATTTTCAGCCTTTTTTTTTTAAGATTTATTTATTTATTTATTTGACAGATCACAAATAGGCAGAGAGGCAGGCAGAGAGGGAGGAAGGGAAGCAGGCTCCCTGCTGAGCAGAGTGCCCCATGTGGAACTTGATCCCAGGACCCTAGGATCAGGACCTGAGCCAAAGGCAGAGGCTTTAACCCACTGAGCCACCTAGGTGCCCCCACTTTCAGCTTTTATAAGAATAAATTTGCCACGTGTGTAGATCTAATTCTAGACTTTATTCTGTTAATCTGTTTATCCTTTTGCCAATACCAAGCAACCTTGATTATTATAGTTTTATAACATGTTTTACATTTGGGTTGTGTCTTTTAACTTAGTTTTTTTTTTTTTTCAAGTTAATTTTTTTAATAACCTTTCCATATAGTTTTATTTTTAAAATTTTTTATATTTTTTTACATTTATTTATTTTTTCCATGTAGCTTTAGAATCAGCTTGTCTATATCTATAAAGGTCCTAATGGGTTGAATTAAACTATCACTTAGGGAAGAAATGACATCTAAAGTATATTGAGTCTTTGAATTGATGAAAATACTGTCTCTACATTTATTTAGATTTTTGTTGATTTCTTTCATTTAAATTTTGATGTTTTTAGCATTCATATCCTGTACATTTTTTGTTGGGTTATATTTAAGTGTCTCATGTTTTAGAGCTCTTTTAAATGGAATTTTAAAAAAATTTCAGTTACCAATTGTATATTGTTAATATATAGAAATGTGATTGATTTTTGTTGTTGTTGTTAACTGACCTTCTGTTTTACAATCTTATTAGACGTACTAGGAGGCTTTTTTTGGTGTTGTTTGCTTTTAGATTGTTTAGAATTTTGTACGTAGACAAGTATGTTATCAGCAAATAAGGATCATTTAATTTCTTCATTTCCAGTTGGTATGCATGTTATTTTCATTCCCTTTTTGTACTGCCTGGGACGTGAGCAAAGCCATCCTTGCCTTATTCCTGATCATATGAGGGAAATCATTTACTCTCTCCATTAGGTGCAATGTTAGTTGTAGATTTTATAGATGCCTTCCTTTTATCAGGTTGAAGAAATTCCCTTCTGTTCTAGTTTGGTGTGTTTTTTAATTTTTTAATTTTTATTATTTTTTAAAGATTTTATTTATTTATTTGATAGACATAGATCACAAGTAGGCAGAGAGGCAGACAGAGAGAGGAGGAAGCAGGCTATCCGCAGAGCAGAGAGCCCAATGCGGGGCTCGATCCCACAACCCTGGGATCATGACCCGAGCCGAAGGCAGTGGCTTTAACCCATTGAGCCACCCAAGCGCCCCTGGTGTGTTTTTAAAAAAAAATCACATTTTAATACTGAATTTTGTCAAACGCTTTTTCTACATCGATTGATACGATAATGTGATTTTCTCTTTTAATTCATTTAATATGTTGGCTTACACTGATTAATTTTAGAACTTGAACCAGACTTATATCCCTGGTATAAACCCCACTTTGTTACAAGACATTATTTTTATATGTTGCCTGATTGAACAAGACATTATTTTTATATGTTGCCTGATTGAATTTTCTAATATTTTGTGGAGAATTTTTACATTTGTAGGCATGAGGCATATCGATCCATACTTTTCCTTTCCTGTACTATTGTCTGGTTTTGGTATGAGGGTGATGTTGAATTCCTAAAATGAGTTGAGAAGTATTCCTTCCTCCTCTATTTTCTAGTGAAGGTTGTGTAGATCAGCATTTAAATGTTTGGTAGAAATTGCCAGCAAAACTTTCTGAGCCTAGAGACATCCATTTTTTTTTTAAAGAGAGAATGCGTTCTTGATTGTAGGTGGGTGGCAGGGGCAGAGGGAGTGGGAGAGGGAGAATCTTAAGCAGGCTCCACACTCAGTGCAGAGTCCAGGGGGCTGTATCTCACAACCCTGAGATCATGACCTGAGCCAAAATCAAGAGCTGGGCTTTTAACTGACTAAGCCACCCAGGCACCGCCCGGAGATACCATTTTTTGACAAGTTTCATAACTACGTACTCCGTTTCTTTAATCATTATAGAACTGTTTAGGGGCACTTTGGTGGCTTAGTGAGTTAAGTGTCTGTCTTTGGCTTGGGTCAGGATCCCAGAGTCCTGGGGTTGAGCCCTGCATCAGGCTCTCTGCTCAGCAGGGAGTCTGGTTCTCCCTCTCACTCTCCCTGTGTGCTCTTTCTCTCTCTTGCTATCTCTCTCTCAAATAAGTAAATTAAAAAAATCTTTATAAAAAAATTATAAGACTGTTTAGAGTACTACATCTTGAATTGAGTTTTGACAGTATGTGATTTCTGAGAAATTGGTTAATTTTATCTAAGATGTCAAATTTAGGTACATAGAGTTGTTCATAGTATAGCTTTGTTATACTTTTAAAGTTTGTGAGACCTGTAGTAATAGCCCTCTTTTATCCTTTTCTTTTTATTTTGAGATTTTATATATTTGACAGAGAGCACAAACAGGGAGAGTGGCAGGCGGTGGGAGAGGGAGAAACAGGCTCCCCACAGAGTAGGGGAAGCTGGATTGTGGCACTGGATCCTAGAACCCTGGGATCATGACCTGAGCTGAAAGCAGTTGCTTAACCAACTGAGCTATCTAGGTGCTTACCCTCTTTTATTCTTGATATTAATATTTGTTTTCTCTCATTTGTCTTAGAAATTTTTAAATTTTACTGATCTTATAGAATCATCTAAAAACATCAAGACTGAGGACAAAAGATATAAGTTAATCTAATGAAAGATGATCAAGTCTTTTAAACAGAAACTATAAATTGTGTTGGGAAAATAAGTAAATGGAAGAATAATATGTTTATGGTTTTTAGAAGTCTGTTTTAAAGATGCCAGTTTTCCCTAAGTTGATCTATAGATTGAAAGGACATCTAATCACCATCCCAGTTCTTTTTATAAACATTGAGATTGATAAGCTGTATGTGGAAATATAAATACCCTAAGGTAATTAAGAAAAAATCTTGAAGAATGGTGCAAGAACATTTGTATGCCATCAGATATCTAGGTTGATAATGTCTTAGAGTATCCCTTAAAACGTAGTGTGGTATTGGTCAAGAATTGAGAGGTAGGGGCACCTGGGTCAATCAGTGGGTTAAAGCCTCTGCCTTCGGCTCAGGTCATGATCTCAGGGTCCTGGGATCGAGCCCCGCATCAGGCTCTCTGCTCGGCAGGGAGCCTGCTTCCTCCTCTCTCTCTGCCTGCCTCTCTGCCTGCTTGTGATCTCTGTCAAATAAATAAATAAAATCTTTAAAAAAAAAATGAACGGAGAGGTAGAACAGAAAACAGGAGTCTATGTGTCTATGAGATTCTTATCTCAGAGATATGAGTCTATGAAAGTGAAAACAGTCCAGAAACAAACCCCCATATTATATATATATAATATATATATTATATATATATTATATATATATAAACCCCCATATTATATATATAATATATATTATATATATTATATATATTTGTATATATATGTATATATATGTGTGTGTATATATACACATATATATATGTATATATATTATATATATATTATAATATATATATATTATATACATATTATATATATAATATATGTAATATATATATATTATATGGAACTTTGACGAATGACTGATTTGGAGTGGAGATCACTCTGTTACGGAAAGATTGTTAAATAAATGAAGCAGGAAACATTGGCTATTCAGAATGGAAACAATACAGATTTCTCTCATGTAGTATATGAATGTTAACTTTAGAAGAATTACTGAGTTAAATGTAAAAAGCAAAACTACATTTTTTAATTAAAAACATCGGTGAACATCCTCTTGATTTTGGGGTAGCAAACTTTTTAAAATATGACATAAAGCACAATTAAAAAACTAATAAGCCTGATAAAATAAATCACAATTATAAATTTTTGTTAGTAGAAAGACAACTTCTCAAAAGTGAAAAGATAATTTACAGACTCTGAGAAATTATTTGCAACACATAAAATCAACACCATGTTGGTATCAAGAATATGTAAAGAACTTGTAAAAATCATGAAAAAAGATAACCTAATAGAAAAACCGACAGTACATCTGAGTGGCTCAGATGGTTTGCATCTGCCTTCGGCTCCAGTTATGATCTCGGGGTCCTGGGATCAAGTCCAGCATCAGGCTCCCTGCTCCTTGAGGAGCCTGTTTCTCCCTCTGCCTCTGCCTCTCTCTCTGTCTCTCATGAATAAATAAATAAAATCTTAAAAGGAAAAGAAAAATGGGCAAAAGACATAAATTTTATAATGAGGAAATAAATAAGGATAATACATAAGCCAGTCAACATTACTGATTATTAGAAAAATTAAAATCAAGACATAAAAGTATATTTTTTACTACTCATTTGAAAATGATTAAGAAGGGGTGCCTGGGTGGCTCAGTCCTTAAGAATCTGAAGAACCTGCCTTTGGCTCAGGTCATGATCTGGGGTCCTGGGATTGGGCCCTCCTCGGGTTCCCTGCTCGGCGGGGAGCCTACATCTCCCACTCCCCCTACTTGTGTTCCCTCGCTGGTCTCTCTCTCTGTCAAATAAATAATGAAATCTTAAAAAAAAAAAGAATGATTAAGTTTGACATTGCCAAATGTTGATGAAGAGGAGGGCGAACAATATCTGTATGTTGATGCTAGAATTATAAATTGACATAATTATTTTAGAAAACAAATTGGCATTATCTTATAAGTTGAATGTTCATATTCACTATGACCTAGCCATTCCACTCCTAGGAATAGGCCCAAGAGAAATGTCAGTAACTGTAAACGAGGTGTCATATCCATAAATATTCACAGAAACATTTTTTAAAAGATTTTATTTATTTATTTGACAGACAGATCACAAGTAGGCAGAGAGGCAGGCAGAGAGATAGGAGGAAGCAGGCTCCCCACCGAGCAGAGAGCCCGATGCGGGGCTCGATCCCAGGACCCTGGGATCATGACCTGAGCTGAAGGCAGAGGCTTTAACCCACTGAGCCACCCAGGCGCCCCTTCACAGAAACATTTATTATAATAGTAAAAAACCGAAAAGTAGCCCAAATCCTCATCAAGAGGAGAATGGGTAAATTGTGATATATTGACACAGTAGAATATTATAAAGTATTACAAATGAGTGAAATACAATATGTAATAACCTGGATAATCTTAATAATATAGAGTTAAAGAGGTAAGTCTTAGAAGATACTCTCCACAGTATTATCCTCTTTATATAAAGTGCAAATGCAAGAAAAATATATTGCTTATTTGTATAAGCATATATGCAGGCATACATACACATATGTGGTAAAATTAAGAAAAAAGTAAGACATGGTAAACATAATTATGAAATGCAAGCTGGTTGTTATCAGTAAGAGGCAGGACTAGAATAGGGAGAAGCAGATAGGTAGAGGTTATTGCTAATGTTCTAGTTCTTAGATTGAGTTAGTGGCATCATGGGTTTATAATAATACTGAAATAACGGATTCAGAAGTAAGTAAATAAAACAGTGCCTGCATGGAGCAATCATGATGGCAAGTGTTGCTTAAGGACCCATTTTTGTACATCCTGGATGTTCCAAACAAATGAACCCTAGACTAGTGGGATTAAGCAATAAGTACATTTTGTAGAAGATTTCCATCGGCTTGTTTATTGGTGGAAAAATGTGGAATTAATTATTCTCTACACATTTTATGGAAGCTTTGAAAAAAAATCTGTTGACAACTACCAAAATTACTGGAAAACATAGTAACTACAATGAGATATAGTTAATGTGTACCCTGCTATTTGATTGGATAGTGGCTAAAATAGACAAAATAACAGGTATAAAATATAAGTACCCTGAGAACCCCACTGGGCCAGTGTTTGAGATGCAATGGTTATCTGTGTAGTTGCAGTGGTTGTATTAAGGACTCAGATGCCTCAGAGCTGCTCTGGTTCAGGGAAAGAAAATCATATACATACACACATCTATATGTGTATGTGTGTATATATACGTAAGTTCTCAGAAAACTCCTCTGTCATATAGATAGGAATGAAAAATTTAACACAAACATTCAACTGGGCATGGAAACTCAGTGTAGCTGCAATTCTAGGTTTTTCCCTGACAATAGAATTTTGACCTTTTTCTGAAAGCTTAATGTTTTTTCTTTTTAAATGATTTTATTTATTTATTTCAGAGAGAGAGAGAGAGAGAGAGTGAGAGAGAGCATGAGAGGGGAGAAGGTCAGAGGGAGAAGTAGACTCCCCATGGAGCTGGGAGCCCGATGCAGGACTCGATCCCGGGACTCCAGGATCATGACCTGAGCTGAAGGCAGCTGCCCAACCAACTGAGCCACCCAGGTGCCCTGAAAGCTTAATGTTAAGACATTATCTTCATGGAGCATTGTCTCAGAGATAACCGGTTCCTCAGGATCAGTCCTTCTAAAAAGATTTTGGAGATCCAGAAACATCAGCATCAGCTGAGAGCTTGGTGGGAATGGAGGATCTTAGAACCTGTTCCAGATGTACTGTATCAGAATCTGCATTTTTAACAGGATTCCTTTAGGTGTCTTGTGGGCCCATTAATGTTGAACAAGGGCTTAGTTTAGAGTAGTGGTCCTTCCTTCCCTGAAGGGCCTCAACAGGGGCTGGGCTTCAGGAAGTCTATACACTTACTGAAATTTTTTTTAAAATTTTGAGTTTGTTGGCATGAGTATTTTTCTAGGTCACACTACTACATGTATACATATATGTATACATATATATTTATATACACACACACACATATATATATTAAAGATTTTATTTATTTGAGAGAGAGAGTGAGAGCATGAGTGGGGCGAGAAGAAGAGGAAGAAGCCGGCTCCCTTCAAGCAAGGAGCCCGGAGCCTGATGTTGGGCTTGATCCCAGGACACTGGGATCACGACCTGAGCCTACGGCAGATGCTCAACCGACTGAGCCACCCGGGCGCCCTCGTCCTACAAATATATTTTACTCCTGGATTAGGCCAGACCACAGGAAAGCTGTGTAGTTCCCAGCCTTTGTCTAATTGTTTCATAGGGCGTGCTCTAGTTTTGTGTTTCCTTTTTTTTTCAAGATTTTATTTATTTATTTGACACAGAGAGAGATCACAAGTAGGCAGAGAGGCAGGCAGAGAGAGGGGGTGGGGAAGCAGGCTCCCCGCTGAGCAGAGGACCGGATGCGGGACTCCATCCCAGGACCCTGAGATCATGACCTGAGCCAAAGGCAGAGGCTTAACCCTCTGAGCCACCCAGCTGTCCCAGTTTTGTGTTTCTTTTACTTGCACTGAAGAGCACTATGAAAAGCAGCTGTTGAAATTCATTGTCTTTATTGCTAGATACGACTGAGGCTATTATAACACTCCCACAGGTGGCTTCAAGGCCAGATTGTATAAAAGAATTATTGTAGGTGTTTGTAAACTACTGATTTGAGGTACTGCCTGGGCAGAAGTATGATTATAACAAGTAGTCATGGTGATTTCGGTGAAATAGGTCCACTCAGGATTAGTCTGGGAAGCTTTATGCTATCTCGTGTCTCTTAGAATCCGCAGGGTTTTATTTCTTCAGGCTTTAGTACCTGGGAAAGCTTTATTTCTTCTGGGTAATTGATATGCAGTAACCGTATGAAGAGTATATAAGTTAACAGGTATCCCTCATGAACTTACAAAAACTACATTTGTGACCTACTTTTGACAATAGTCTAGAACCTTCTGTTTTACACTTTTGTGTTACCTTTGCCTTCATTTTATTTTGGACTTTTTCCCTTCAGTTTATTCTTCTCACTTATTGTACCTTAATTGTCTATTTTTTAGTTGCTTTCACTTCTTTCGAATGAGGTAGGCTATAAATTAAAACAAACAAGTAGATATTTAAATAATTACTTATTTATTAGACCTGTGTAAACCTGTTCACTGTTAACATTTTTAAAATTTTTTAGTTTTTTTATTATTATTTTTTTTACCCTTAGGAGACGGGCGGTGGACTTTCTGTAAAGTAACTTGCTTTTTCCTTTTTTCTGAGTTTGGTTCTGAAAGGTATCTTAGGTTCTGTCATTCAGTTTATACTAAAACATAATAGCTTTGAAATCGTGGCCCACACATGCAAATCAAAACCACAATGAAACAGGACTTCTCATCTACTAGGATGGCTATAAAAGAGAAGACAGACGACAAGTGTTGGTGAGGATATGGAGAAATTAGAACCCCTTATACATTGCTCTTCAAAATGTGAAATGGCACAACTGCTTTGGAAAACAGTCTGGCAGTTCTTCAGAAAGTTAAGCACAAAGCCAACATACAATCAGGCAATTATACTACTAGATATATACCCAAGAGAAATGAAAACAAGTCCACATAAAAATATTATACCTGCATATTTAGAGCAGCATTATTCATAAGTCATAATGACCAATAAGCCAATACGTCATAATGGCCCAGATGTCCATCAAGTGGTAAATGGAGAAACAAAGTATATATTCATATAATAGGATATTATTTGGCCATAAAACAGAAGGAAGTATTGACACATGCTACAACATGGATGAACTTTGAATGTATTATGGCAAGTGAAAGAAACCTGACATAAAAGGCCACATATTATATGATTCCATTTGTGTGAAATATCCGGAACAGGAAAATCTATAGAGATAGAAAGTAGATTAGTGTTTGCCAGGACGTGGGGTTTGTTTTTGGGGTGATTAAAAATATTTTGTAATTATGTAGAGGTGACGGATATACTGTATATATAGTAAAAACCATTACATTAAATATTTTATTTTTTTTAAAGATTTTCTTTATTCATTTGAGAGAGAGTGAGACAGAGAGAGCACAAGCAGGGGAAGAGGCAGAAGCTGACTCCCTGCTGAGCTGGGAGCCCAATGTGGGGCTCAATCCCAGAACCTGGAAATCATGACCTGAGTTGAATGCAGATGTTGAACCATTCTGACCCACCCAGGCACCCTACATTATATACTTTAAAAGGATAATTGTGTGGTATATGAGTTACGTCTCAAAGATACTTAAAAACTTGTGGTCCACAACCCTTTCACTGGCATGCATGACTTTTTTTTTTTAAGATTTTATTTATTTATTTAATTGTGCTAGAGAACCCAAGCAGGGGGAGCAGCAGAGGGAGAAGAAGAAACAGGCTTCCTGCTGAGCAGGGAGCCTAACGTGGGGCTCCATCCCAGGGCTCTGGGATCATGACCTGAGCTGAAGGTAGATTCTTAACTAACTGAGCCACCCAGGTGCCCCTAGCATGCCTCTTCTTGTTACCTGCTTCACTTCCCCCCCATGGTTTATCACAGTTTGACCATTTTTTCATATTACAAGTGGCATTCATTTACTCATTAATTACTGTTCTGATTTTTTTTAAATCACAGGCGTAGGTATTATCAATACAATTCCTGTTCATTAGGTAACCAGTGTTTCCAAGTGGAGCTTATATGATTGCTGCTAAAGTAAAGAAACTTGATGTTTTGTATATTTATTTAGTCTTTTTGTGGGGGAAATGTATGATATATATTGAGTTGTTGAAAGTAGTAAGAAAGATCCCAGACTTTTATTACTACTGTTATGGACCCCTGGGTTTTAGGAGCCCTTAGATTATGAATTATCACCTTAAAACCGTTATTCTAAATTCAAGTATAATTTTAAAATTGGACAATGGGGTAGGCATGAGATTTTCAGTCTGGGTGTAGTTGTGCTGATAACAAACTCTATTACCTTGTTCAAGACAAGTCTCTTTTTTGTTGGCTTCCATTTTGTCATCTTCAACATGGGCGCCTTTTCACCTTGCAGGATTATGAGAATCACATGATCAACTTTGAATACGTACTATGTGCTAGACAATTTTCATAGACCTATACTCCTTCATTTAATCCTCCAAACTACCCTCCGATGTAGGGATTGTTCTTGCCCCCTTTACATATGAAGAAATTAAGCTCAGTGAGATTCCCATGATTCATTTAAGATATATCTGAAATGGAACTTCAACTTGATCTTTTGGAGTTCAGGGTCCAAATTTGTAATCAATCTGTATTACCTAGTATAGGACATTGTGGTGTAAGAGGAAACTGTGAGTCTTATGGATTAACATAACAAAAATTAATTTCTTGTCCTGGCTATACAGTTTTGGTTGCTTGGGGGTCTGATTCAGGTTGGCAGCATTCCAGGCCCCGGGCTGACGGAGGAACTGCCCTCTCTAGCATTGGGGGCCCTCTTGCCATGACAGAGTGAGTGATGTATGATACACTGGTTCTTGGAGCCTCGAAGCAACCCAGGTCTCTTCAACTTGGGCATTGTTGACCAAAGCTGGCTGCTCGGCCATCCCTAATGTGTGTATGTGTGTAGGGAAAGCAGTCCCACTACGTGAGAAGGAAGAGAAATAGGAATATTGGGTGAGCAGCACTAATGACTACCACATTTTTCAAATGTGTTTATTGATATAACACTATTGTTATTATGCCTTTGAATATTATTCTTACCTAAGAAGTTGTTGTTATGACTGAAGTGAGGTGTTGTGATGACTGAAGATTGTTCTTACCTAAGAAGCAGTGAGGTAGATTTATGTTCACATTTTTTGGGACAGTCCCTTTCACAAGTCCTAGGTAAAGCCTCCATATATGCTACAATTTGCAATTAAAAATATAGAGTGAGGGGCGCCTGGGTGGCTCAGTGAGTTAAAGCCTCTGCCTTCGGCTCAGGTCATGGTCCTGGGGTTCTGGGATCGAGCCCCGCATCGGGCTCTCTGCTCAGCAGGGAGCCTGCTTCCTCTTCTCTCTCTGCCTGCCTCTCTGCCTACTTGTGATCTCTGTCTGTCATATAAATTAAAAAAAAAAATCTTCAAAAAAGAAAAAAAAATAGAGTGATATGTAAATAAAACTATACAACAAATGAATAAGGATCTGAGCTGCGCAATGGAAACATATATTTTAATGTGGTTTTCTTGTCCTAGAAGGGTAAGGTTTTTACCTTCCTGAAGTACATTAAAAGAAGCAAATGACATTAGAAGGAATGAAAGTACAACATAGGGGGTTAGATATACATTGGAACGAATGCCATAAACATTTAAAGAGGTTTGGTATGCCTTTTGGGCGTGGCTAATTTCAGAGTAATTTCATGCATGTGATTGTTGCAATGACTAATGTAGCCATTTGTAATGTTGAAAGTGCTCCTACAGAATTAAAGGAACCAATGCATATGAGAGAGCTTTATGGAAATGGTAAGCATTTTGCAAATTTAAATATTTTTCTTATTGTCACATGATCTTGTTTGATCCTTCCGATTATCCTGTGAGGTAACCCAATACTGTGTACGTTACTCTAGTTTTCACTGTCTTTACTGGGAGTGGAGGAAGCTCAGAAGTATTAAAGTACTCTCCATGATGATGTGGTTTGTAAACCCAGGACTGGGGGCCAGAACTCCAGTCTGTAACTCTTAGGTCAGCCCTCTTCCCACTGTACCCTGCTCCCTCTTCGGGAACTTAAATGTAGCCAGGAGAAATGAAACAATTATCCACTGAAAGAGGAAAAGATCATTTTCAATTTCCCAAGACACAGCTGGCATTGTGCATGCATCCAAGTCCAGGGAACAGAGGCTACTGCCCTCTGATGAGGATTTCTGGAAAGGCTGGAATCATTCTAAGGGCTAACATTAATGGCGAGAAAATGGTCTTTCCAAGGGGCCAATTAGTAGCTTGGTAGGCTGGAGTATTTCACAGAATGTCATAGCTCAAGGAAGCCGAGGAAAGGTAGTTATGCCTGCCTTGAAGAATTGTGCAAAGTAGGTTAGCAACATTGCTTCCATTTTCGTGAAAGAGAGTGCCGTTCTAATTTTAGAGTCTTTTTAGAGGTAGGTTGGCTTTTGTGTGAGGGGAAGCTTTTCTCAGTGCTCATTTTGAGAGGTGCCTGTGAAAGCACTTTATATCCTGTTTGGAAAAGCAAGACGATGTGGTAGAAATGAAATGAAATGAAAAATGAGTTTGCGTAAAAAGTTATCTTTCCCAGAAGAGACAGTGGAAATAGGGCTCCACAACCATAGTTCCTACTTTTTCCCTAAATTACAGAGATGTGTGTTATCAGTTCAGTGCAGGTATTGGGTTCCTTTAAATATAATGTGTCTCCTGAAGTTATACAGGAGGAAGTATTTATTTAGCTGATCATTCTAGAAGGGGCAAAGGCTTTCTTTTAACTCCTGGAGAGTGTTGGGTGTTCCCCAGCTTCTCATCTCCAATGTAACTTATTTTGTAAATTCCAGTTTTCAGAACATTAAAATGTAGTTTATAAAGTGACCTTTTCTTTTTTTTTTAAAAAAGATTTTATTTATTTATTTGTTAGAGAGAGAGAGAGAGAGAGCGAGCACAGGCAGACAGAGAGGTAGGCAGAAGCAGAGGGAGAAGCAGGCTCCCGCCGAGCAAGGAGCCCGATGTGGGACTCGATCCCAGAACGCTGGGATCATGACCTGAGCTGAAGGACCTGAGCCGCTTAACCAACTGAGCCACCCAGGCGTCCCATGACCTTTTATTTTCTAACCCACTTTTTTCCTCTGGTAAAACAGCGAATATTCCGAGTGCAAATGCCCCCATAAAGAAAAGAAGGGTTCCTCCAAGGACCTGAGGTCTCTTTGAACGTAATTGTGTGTAGCTTTAAGTAACTGAGGTTACTTTGTCCTGAGAAGCCACTTTTGAAACTTTGCTTTAATTGAAGAATTTACATATATTTTGAAATTAAGAATTCTGTCTATAAAGATGAAGGCTGTGGGGCACCTGGGTGGCTCAGTCGTTAAGTGTCTACCCTCGGTTTATGATCCCAGGGTCCTGGAATCCAGCCCCACATGAGGCTCCCTGCTCTGTGGGAAGCCTGCTTCTCCCTCTCTCTTTCCCTGTGCTTGTGTTCTCTCTCTTGTGGAATTTTCCTTTCTGTCAAATAAATAAAATCTTAAAAAAAAAGATGAAGGTTTGGAGATATCTGGGATCTAAGATTACAAAATTACCAGGTGATCTGGTTGAAAGTCCTAGAAGGCCTGGATTAGATTAGAGTAGAATTGAAGGTGGTCTTTTCAGGGCCAAAGGCAGTGAGATTCTCCAGAATGGGGAGTGTGCAGAGAGATCACAAATATAAGGAGGGAGCTGAATGAACGGTCCTAATGAGTATTTAACATATGTAGTCCCATTTAATCCTCACAAACTGTGATGGAGAGTCCATATTTTATAGAAGAAATAATAAGGTGAGATAGAAATTTGTTGATGAGCCTAAGACCACATGACTAAATGCAAATCTACTTTTTTTTTTAAGATTTTTTTTTTTTAATTTATTTGACGGAGAGAGAGATCCCAAGTAGGCAGAGCAGCAGGCAGAGAGAGAGGGGAAAGCAGGCTCCCCGCTGAGGAGAGAGCCCGATGTGGGGCTCGATCCCAGGATTCTGGGATCATGACCTGAGCTGAAGGCAGAGGCTTAACCCACTGAGCCACCCAGGTGCCCCTAAATCTACTTTAAAAAAAAAAAGATTTTATTTATTTATTTGACAGATCCCAAGTAGGCAGAGAGGCAGGCAGAGAGAGAGAGGGAAGCAGGCTCCCCACTGAGCAGAGAGGCAGATGCGGGGCTCAATTCCAGGACCGGGGCTCAATTCCAGGACCGCAAGATCATGACCTGAGCCGAAGGCAGAAGCTTAACCCACTGAGGTACCCAGGCGCCCCACAAATCTACTTTTAAGTCTAAATTTTATGAGACTCTCAAAACTTGTGCTCATTTTACTATACCTAAATGTAGGTTCAAAAAGACCTCAGGTGAAGTCTTAGTAGATGGGAGTTATTAAGAGAAACCGAGGGTATCAAAGCTTTCCCTAACATTTCAGACCAAAGACAACCAGACCCTCTTACCTTGAGGCCCAAGCACAGAATTTAAAGCTACAGAGGCAATGAAGCTGAGGCTCCCTTGCAGGCTAGTTAGCAATATCTAACTTGAAGTCCACAGACTTCCTTGGCCCAGTCAGCTAATGTTGGAGTGACAGAGGGCAAATCATCATGATCTTTGGGACATGTGTGACTTCTAAGAACTCTTATGTTTATTTTCTTCATCTTGGGTTTGTGCTAGGCATTTTAAGTCATGTCCTGTACAGGTTGATGCATAGGAGGGACCTATATAGGACAGATTTGTCATTTGTTAGTATTGGCCACTCTGCTTCTAGATTCAAATAGTATTTATGTCCATTAATAACGGGCTTGAATGGAACTTTGTAATTCAATAAGGAATTTCATTTTATGATATTTTCCTTTATGTCTTTTCACGAGAGTATGCATCTTGTTTGTTTTGTGTACTGTGGTAACTCCTAGAACACGTGCTTTGCATAGAGATCAGCAAATGTTAGTTCCGAGAACATAAACACTGCGGGCCTACAATGATTCTTGTCAGTCCCTTTCCCCATTCAGTTCTTTCTCCTGTTCACCGCATGAGTTATTTTTTTCTTTTCCACTTCTTTGCTTTGCTTGAACCTCCAGTCTTTGCAGTAAAACATGCCATCTCCTACATTGCAGAAAAAAATAGAAGGCATCAGATGGGAATTTCCTCAACCTCTCTCTCCAACCCACAAACTTAGTCGCTTTCATCTTTTCTTATTTCTCTGCTGTTAACAGAAGTGTCGAAGTGTCCCTTTTCTATGTAAGGCCAAGCCAAGTCCTCTAATTTTTACTTTGTACCCTGTCACTTCCTGTCATTTTGGGGATTTCTGTTGTATTGCTTAAGATAATGGTAGCTCCTGTAACAGATAAACCTGAAAGATGATTGGCTTAATAAAATACATTTATGTCTTGTGCAGGTCAAATCCAGTGGGCAACATGGGGCAGGAGTGAAAGAAAGTTGCTCTGTTGTTTGCAGAGTTGGACTAACATTAGGCTCTTTCCTCTTCAGCACGAGGTTTCTAGTGTTTCCCTGGGCATAGAGATATCCAGCCAGCAGACGAGGGAAGGGAGAGAATTTAATGCTTGAAAGCTTGTATGGGTCAGATCTGGAAATGGACCAGAATCCAGGCACATTGCCACTTCTAACCATACAGGAGTCTGAAAAATACATTCTTTTTGCATGTCCAACAAGAAAGGAAATGGCAAACATTTAGCCAGTCTCTCTCATCCTGTTTAGTTTTTGTTTTATCTGCTGTTTTTACCTTCACCTTCTAGATCAGCTCATTCTATTAGATTTTTAAAGCATGATTACGTTGCTCCTAAGTTTTAGAACAAAACAAACAACAACACTTTCTTTGCATCCCCCTTGGTATTAGTTTCCTAAGGCTGTTGTGAAAAAGTACCACAAACTGGGTGGCTTAAAACAATAGAAATTGGTTCTCTCACCCTCCTGGAGGGTGGAACTCTGAAATCAAGATGTTGACAGGGCCATGCTCCCTCTGAATCTCTATTCTAGCTAGAATTCATCCTTGCCTCTTCTGTAGTTACTGGTGTTGGCCATTTTGATCTTTGGTGTTCTTTTACTTGTAGCTGCATCACTCTGATCTCTCCTCCTTCCTCATGGCATTCTCCCTGTGTGTGTCTGTCTTCACATGGCATTTTCTCTTTTTTTATAAGGACACCGGTCAGTATGGATTAAGGGCTTATCCTACTCCATGACGTGATCTTAACTAATTACATCCACAGTGACTCTCCAAATAAGGTCACTTTTCGAGGTACTCAGGAGTAGGATTTCAGCACATTTTTTGGGGGAACACAAGTCAACCCACAACACCATCTCCAATTGCCCTGTATAATTTTCCTCCCCCCCCCCACACGTGTAGTTACTATCTGTCACCATACAAAGTTATTACAATATTATTGTAATACGTAATTTTGTATATTGTGATATATAATCAGGTTACTTCATTCTCCTCTCCTTAATTCCACACTTGGGGAATGATTTCTCTGTACTCAGTGTCTATACTTTCCAGTCCTCAGTGCACTTAAATAAGTTGTTTACTGTCATCACTCATCTAAATGTACTTTTACTATCTTCCTTGTATAATGCCCAGTGGATACTTTTCTCTCTTTTTAAAAAATATATTTATTTATTTGAGAGAGAAGGAGCGTGTTGCTCGCATACTTGGGTGGGCGGGGGGAGAGAATCTTAAGCAGATGCCCCACTGAGCATGGAGGCCTGACACAGGGCTTGAGCTCATGACACATGAGATTATGACCTCTGCTGAAATCACAAGTCAGATGCCTAACTGACTGGGCCACCCAGGTGCCCCTACTTTTTCTCTTTTTTATCTTGTCCTCCTAGACACATTTCAGATTATTGGCCACTCCTTTCTCAAACCTCTTTTCCTAGGACTTTAGAGAAACGTCTTGTATTTCTAGGAACTCTTTCTCCTTGGTGCTGCCTCTTCTGTCCATCTCTTAAATGTAGCTGTTTTTGGGGTTCCATTGTAGACCCTGTTCTCACTCCACATAATTTCTCAATCTCGTCTGTCCTGAGGCTTAAATTACTCTATGATGCACATGATTTTGAAATCTCTGTCTTCAGCTCCTACCTCTTTCCTGAGTGTCACACTCATCTTAAGTATCTCCCCGTAGGTCAACTTAGATGGTCCAAGGCACCTCAAAGCTGAAATTATCTTATTTTCACAACTCCTGATTGCTCTTATTTTTTTTTTAAAGATTTTATTTATTTTATTTGTCAGAGACAGTGAGCACAGGCAGGCAGAGTGGCAGGCAGAGGCAGAGGGAGAAGCAGGCTCCCCGCTGAGCAAGGAGCCCGATGTGGGACTCGATCCCAGGACGCCGGGATCATGACCTGAGCCGAAGGCAGCGGCTCAACCCACTGCGCCACCCAGGCGTCCCGTGATTGCTCTTATTTTTAGTGTTGTAGGTATTTCAGTCCAATTGAATTTATTTTGATTTAAGGAAGGGGGTAGGGGTGCAGCCTTTCTCATATTTCAAGTAATTAGCCACATGATACAAACTACTTATTCAATAATCCCTCTTTACCAACTTGGAATGCCACTTTTACCTCAAACACTTTCTATAGTTTGCTTAGATATATTTTCATTCTGTTTATTCTCTTTCAGTGATCTGTGTCTACTTTTTCTTTCTTTCTTTTTTTTTTTTAAAGATTTCATCTGTTCATATGACAAGCAGGGGGAGTGGCAGGCAGAGAAAGAGTGAGAAGCAGACTCTCCACTGGGCATGGAGCCTGATATGGGGCTTGATCCCAGGACCTTGGGGTCATGAACTGAGCCAAAGGTAGATGCTTAACCACCTGAGCCACCAGGTGTCCCTAGTTTTTCTTTATTAACAAATAGTTTTAACTATGGAACTACATAATATGTTTAAATAGATGACGAACTTGCTTTTCAATGTTTGATCTATCTCCCCTTTATTCATTCAGTTTCTCATTATCAGTAAAAACCTCTTACCCTGTATGATTTTCATGACTGCCACAAGTGCCCCCATTTTTTCCTACTTATTGTGATTCTAGTACTTTCCTGGACACTGGGGTGTTAATTCCAATGGAAATATTGGAGGAAGGAGAGAGTGGCTTCTGTCAAAGTCTCAGTTCTTAGAAGTGCTCTGTGGCTGCTGCTCTGGGGTGGGGGATGGAAATTTGCAATTATCATATTACCAGCTCTGTAATCCAGCATGTTGCATCTCTGTCTTTCACCTTCAAAAATTTCTAAGAGTATTAGCAACCCAATTTCACCCTTTGTTCCTAAGGAGGAGAGTACAAAGACTATTGTGATTTGACTGGGAGCCTTGGGGAAGAGGTTGTGTGTAGAGTGCCACCATGGGGTATTCCTTGTAAATTTCCTATATAATTTATTTCCATGGCTTATCATCTGTTGGGGTTTCCTATATATTCCCTGTCTTTTATTTATTTTAGAGACAGAGAATGCACATGAGCTGGGGGTGGGGAAGGGCAGAGGGAGAGGGAGTGAGAGAATCTTAAGCAGGCTCTCTGCCCAGCATGGAGCCCAGTGTGGGGCTGGAGCCCAATGTGGGGCTCGATCCCATGACACATGATATCATGACCAAGAGTCGGAATGAGCCACCCAGGAGTGCCTTCCCTGTCTTTTTAAGAGAAATTAAACTAAAATCTCTTAAAATATTTTTGTCTA
The DNA here is from genome assembly GCA_003697995.1 of Taxidea taxus jeffersonii. Classification (NCBI taxonomy): domain Eukaryota; kingdom Metazoa; phylum Chordata; class Mammalia; order Carnivora; family Mustelidae; genus Taxidea; species Taxidea taxus. Next base: position 8,652 of record ML099494.1, on the reverse strand, counting down.
GGGTGTAACATGTATGTATGTATGTCCAGGGTGTAACTCTTTTATTATGTATGTCTAGGGTGTAACACTTTTATTTTTCTATTAACAAAAAGCAAACTGATCTTTTTGGCCCCAGTCTTTGCACTTTTCCAATAACACTCTTCACTATAGCCAGTGTGATTTGACTGCCTTGTCTCTATCTCCACCCTGGGCTTTGGGCTGAGCTACTGACCCGTGTGACATCTTTTGGATGCTTCAAAACAAAACTCCTGATCCTTTCTATGAAGGCTACTTTCCTTCCCGAATTTCTTCTTTTGGAAGATGGCCACCCACCTCCAGAAAGGCACTAATCAGTTTCAGTCATTTCCTTAACTATTCTAACAGCCTCCTAATTGGCCTTCTGGCTTCTACTCTGTTCCTCTCCAAACTATTCTCTACCCAGCAGTTGAGAGAGCTACAGAAAATATAAATCTTATCACATCAGATTTGTGCTTTATCTCTTTAGTGGCCTCATATTGCTGTTGGAATAAATATAAGTCATCTCAACATGCCCTGAAAACCTTGACTAGTTTGTCTACCTCTATACTTCTCCTTTTTCTTCTTTCCCTGTGTCCTGTCCACTGACAGTCATGGATACTTTGCCTTCTAGAGATATTCTGAACATAGGTATGTATCTCTGCCACCATATTTCTGGTGCCTCCATTTCAAGCTACCATTTTTTTCTTTACCTCATGTTCATTTTTTGGCTGACTAACTGGTTTTCCTGATTCTACCCTTATCTCCTTACAATGCAACCACACACTCCTCTCACAGTAATCTTTTAAACATAGATATGCTCGTGTAACTGCTCTGTTTTTTTATTCCTTTCATTTTTGCATAAAACAGCATCTTTTTGGTAGAGCACACAGAGCCCTCCATGATCTGGCTCTTATCCCTATAATTTTAAGCCATGCCCCAGTATTCATTTGCCTTGTGCTCTAGCTTTAACAGTAATTATGATAACAATAATGATAATCCCAACTAGTACTAGCACTTACCAATTATTAGCCATCTTTAATGTACCGTTTCTTCGAACATCTCTAATTCTGAAAATAATCTATTTAGGTGTTAAAGAGCCACTGCTCTAGGTTCAGTATTAATTGGGATGCTGGCTCTTGGCTCTTGGTTTGAAATAAAAGTATTCTTTATAATGTTAAGTGCTTATCCTTCTATTTGACGTTTACTACACTTAGAATTCAATAAATATCTTTCAGTATCCGTTAAGAGGGTTATATTGAGGGGCGCCTGGGTGGCTCAGTGGGTTAAAGCCTCTGCCCTCAGGTCATGATTTCAGGGTCCTGGGATCGAGCCCCGCATCGGGCTCTCTGCTCAGCAGGGAGCCTGCTTCCCTTCCTCTCTCTCTGCCTGCCTCTCTGCCTACTTGTGATCTCTATCTGTCAAATAAATAAATAAAATCTTTAAAAAAACCAGTATTAAATAAAAAAATAAAGAGGGTTATATTGATACTTTTCCATTGCTGTACTGATGTGGGATATATTATGATTGCAGATTGCTGATATTAAAGGAATTTTAGAATTAATCTTATTTGTGTCATGGGATTTTAATCTTAATATACTGCTGTACTTGACTGACTAGTATTTTATTTAGCATTTTTACATCTATTCATAACTGGGTTGGGTCAGTTCCTAATATGTACAGGTGTGTATGCACATACATATGAATGTTGTCTATCGTTTTTGATTCCAGAGTTGTGCTACCCTCATAAAATAAGTTGGTAAGCTTAAAATCGTTTGTTCTGTATCTGTCTCCCCCATTAAATTATAAGCTCCATGAGGTAAGGAACCATGTTTAGAGATCATTGTAGCACAGTATATGGCACATTAAGATCAATGTATAATTATTTGCTGTATGTTATCGGTGGGAAGTTGAGGATCAGAGTGTTGAATCAACTTGCCCTGGGCCATACAGTTAGTAGATGGCAGAGCTGATCCTCAGGGTGTTATAAATAGAATCTAGTGGCAGAGACTTGTGTAGGAAGGGAGCATGCATGGGCTGGAAAGTTGACTTTGTGGTTAGAATTTTAAAAATGGCAAATCAAGTCTCAGAGTCCTCCACTGACTGTCTTGTTCTGGTTCAGACTTAGTTAGGACTTGGAGTCTGTGCAGCTTCTGCTTTATCATGCTGCCTCTCCAACTACTTGGGAGTTCCTCATATATGCAGGGTGACTGCATAATGTATTGTCCAAACTGGGACAATTTTGAAAATGAAAATGGCTGCTATTTATACTTCTGCCTGGGTAACAGAAGTAAATTGGGACTATCTTGGGTACCGGAGCTGTATGGTTTTCCTACCCATGCGTACACGGTGTGTTGTCTCTTGTATCGATTTCTTTGCCCTTGTTCCCCTGCCTGAAATGTTTCCTTCTTCGTCTAGCCTAATCTTAATAATCTTTCAAGTGCTCCCTGCTCTGTGAAGCCTTCCTGCTCAGTCTCCTCCTTTGCCCCCAGACTCAGTCAAGTGTTCTAACACTGTGTCTTCAGTACTTCGTGATTATTTCATTCTAGGATTTGTCCTACTCTCTTTTAACTGGGTGTTTAGTGGTCTATCTTCCTGATAGACTGTGAGCTTCCTAAGGGGGAGGGAGGGACCATGTCCTTCTTTTCTCCTGGTGCCTGGCAGTGCTTGGCATGTCGTAGGTCCTCACTACATTATTGTTGAATATGTGAATGCATACATAAATGAGTGACCACCACACATAAATTTCTCCCTGTTTCAGAGAACTGTTGTTATCTTTTCTCAAGGGAATAGAGCATGAACATATGTTCATGCTTGACACTGGATGTACGTGACTCAGCTCTCTCCCCTGTCAACCCTTTAGGGAACATTAGGGCAGGAACAGATGGCCTCACAGCTGTGAGGTGTGCTGAATGGGGGCCTACTATGTAACTTCCACTGGGGTGCCACACTGCCTTGAATGCCGCCATTGGAGCCATTTCCTTGGGATGAATACTGCCTCCCAATAGCTATTCCTAAAAGTGTACATATATCATCTGACAGAAGTAGCCCTCTAAATGATCGTTTTCTCTGCACCCACTTGGATTTTGCTGGGAACGGGATGATGTGTGGTACACGGGTGGGGAATGGGTGAATTTAGGTTGCAATGAGGGAAGTGTGGTGTGTAGACTTTGGCTTGTCTGTAATTATTTCCATGTGTCTGACGTCTGTCTCCCACACTGCTTTGAGCTCCATGAAGGCGAGGATCTGTCTCCTTTGATTTACTCAGTATCCACAGTAGCTCCTGACTTTTTTTCTTTTTTTAAAGATTTTATTTATTTATTTGTTAGAGAGAGAGAGAGAGAGCGAGCACAGGCAGACAGAGAGGCAGGCAGAGGCAGAGGGAGAAGCAGGCTCCCTGCTGAGCAAGGAGCCCGATGTGGGACTCGATCCCAGGACGCTGGGATCATGACCCGAGCTGAAGGCAGCTGCTTAACCACCTGAGCCACCCAGGCGTCCCTAGCTCCTGACTTATAATAGGTGTTCAACAGTATTTGTTGACTAAATGATTCTGAGCTCTTATTTACTTTGTACGTATTTATAGGCCTTGTATCATTGAACATCATTTATTTATTGACATGTTGTCAGACTCTGGTTTTCATCCTCATTAGAGCTGAGGTACATTGGACCTCATGGTTCAACCTGCACAGCACAGCCCAGCTCAGCATCAAAACTGCCCACTGCGGGTTCTGTATCACCAACTGGAGTTCTAATTTGTTTTCATTCCCAAGCCTAGTAATGAGAGGGCCAAGAGAGAGGGCACACAGGCCATACCTCTGCTTTCCTGCTAACTTCTGAATTTCAGATAACCCTGACTGGTTCTGTCCAGTTACCCTTCTCCACCTTCATGGGATTGGATTGTACTTCTTTCTTTCTTTTTTAAAAAATATTTTATTTATTTACTTGACAGAGAGATAGGTAGAGACAAAGCACAAGCAGGTGGATTAGGAGAGTGAGAAGCAGGCTTTCTGCAGAGTGGGGAGCCTGACATGGGGCTCGATCCCAGGATCCTAGGATCATGACCTGAGCCTAAGGGAGACACTTAACAACTGAGCCACCCAGGTGCCCCTGGATTGTGCTTCTTGTATCCTGAGATTCTGGTTATGGTTCTCTTATCACAAGGTTGAATTAAAATTCTCAGTTTAGAGCATGAGCTTCTCACTGTCAGGTACCTTCTTTGTTTGTTGCTATACTTCTGATGTCCAGAATATTCCCAGGCCCAGAGTAGGTTTTCAGTTCATTCACCTTGAATGAATGAATGATGGAGCCCTTTCTTGGGAAGGCATGACTGCTGTTGAGAAGGGGGTGGTCTTGGGCGGTAGTATTAGTAGCTATCATAGCTACCATTTATTGTCTGAGTTTTCTGTGCCAAGTGTTAAGCATTTTAAAAATTTTTTCTAATTGGCATGATGTCATGAAGCAGGTGGTCTTATCTCCATTTTACTGATCACTAAACAAGGCTTCGAGAGGGTAGCAGCATGACTAAGGTCACATACTAAATGGGAGAACAAATCCATGTTGTAGATTCCAGAGCCCCCAAACTTTACAGATAAAAGAATACTGCTTAGGTGGTAGTGGGGTGGCAATTTAGGGGGCACAGATGGATAAGGGAAGTCATATGGATACTAAAGATAGACTCCATTGCTTAACATATTTGCCAAGTACCAGCTCTGTTGCCCTTTGAATCTGAGGTTGTGCTACAACGAGAGGAGTCAGGCTGTCCACCTCGGAGGAGTCTATGGCTCAGTAAGTACTGAGAGCAGAGAGGGCACTTGGCTGGACAGACATCAGTGTCTGTGCTGGGAGGTGGCTCTCTGTTGTTTGTGACTGTTCTGTGTAAGCTGGTCAGGGTGCCTGGAGTTAGTGCTTATATAAGCTGAGAGAAATAGCTTAATTAATTTTGGATTATCTGCTTGGTTCCCTAAGAAAAAACCCTCAGATTAATTCATAATATGAAATTTGTTCTAATTTTCTTCTTTTTTCCTTTTCCTCCCTCTTCCTTCCCCTTTTCCCCTGTCTCTCCCTTACCAATAAATATGCTGAACTTCATGGGTAATTTATTCTATTTGGTGCAATTTGAATGGGAAGTGAGCCAAAGTACAGAGGTAATTGTGGTCTAATTTTAAGTAAACTACCTGAAATTCAAAGAACATGTTGAGTTGTGTGTGGGGGAGTTCAACTCACGTACCTGGCTTGTGTTAGCATTCACAGATTTTGAGGTGATGGACATTATGGGTTAATTGACAGTTTATCAGCATTCTTGCTTTTTTACCCAGGAGGGTAATACATTGCAAGGAAGAATGGCACAACCTACTATGAGTATCCATGGTAGTGTTTAGAGTAGTGGGAAGCCAATGATCTCTAGTTCATGGACAAGTACGTGGGGGCAATCAGTTCATTGACCAGGACTGGTGGTGAGCCTGTCAGATTTTGAATGTGTTTTCCAAAATTAATGGGCATTTGCCTTTTCCAAAGGGACCAAGAAGGAACAGAGTTAGAATTACAGAGGAGATGGGCGCCTGGGTGGCTCAGTGGGTTAAGCCGCTGCCTTCGGCTCAGGTCATGATCCCAGGGTCCTGGGATCGAGTTCCGCGTCGGGCTCTCTGCTTAGCAGGGAGCCTGCTTCTCCCCTCCCCTCTCTGCCTGACTCTCTGCCTACTTGTGTAATCTCTGTCTGTCAAATAAATAAATCTTTAAAAAAAAAAAAAAGAATTACAGAGGAGATGACATGTTATTTCAAAGTTTTAACTCCCCAAAAGGGAAGTAGAGCAAGTAACTACTTCCCTTCTCTTTATGCATCAAAAGATTCCTCATGGGGTCCCAGGGTAGCTCAGTCTGTTAAGTATCTGACTCTTGGTTTCTGCCCACGTTGTAGCCCTGTGTGGGCACCACCTCTGCACTCAGTGGGGAGTCTGTTTTAGACAGACTTTGCCCCTCCCCCTGCTTACGCACACGTGCGCTCTCTTAAAGAGATAAATCTTTTTAAAAAGATGCCTCACTATACTGGAAATACTCATTGTGATCCAGTCAGATGGGTCAGTTTATGCTTAAACTCCTCATTCTTGCCTTTGTGTCTGTTCATGCTGATCTTTGTCTGGATTACCTTTTGGTCTATGTAAGTCTTCACCTTTCTCTCTTTTCAACTTTTTCTCTTTTTTTCTCCTCCACCTCCTTTTTCTCTTTCTATTTTCCTCCTTCTTCTCTTCTGAATAACAAGAATAAAAAACAATGGCTTGCAATTAATGATTACTTAAAGAATTATCACATAATCCCTATACACACTAAACAGAAGTTACCTGAATGATCTCTATTGTGAGAAAATTTTTTCTTTTATGATCTTATGCATAAGGAGTCTGTAGAACAATAGTTTAAGACCCAGAATAGCTCTCAGGTACTTGGTTAAATGATTTCTAACCATTAACAGGAAAGAATATTCCAGAAAAATGAAAATTTAAATTTATGCAGTGGAGGGGAACAGACAGAGAATGTGTAACTGGTATGCACAGGGACCAGTGGCCACCCTATATAATGTGACTTGCACTATGCTATTTTATTTAATCTTCGTTATCTTGATTCATCCTCACAACCACCCAATGAGGAGATGCTGTTATCTTTACTCTAAAACAGATGGGGATACTGAAGTTCAGAAAGGTTAAGTAAATTGCTCAATGTGAAGTAGCTAAGGAATAGTGGAGCTGGGATTTGACCTTGGCTCAATATTATTCCAAAGACCCATTCATATTCTGCCCTCTAGTTCTGAAGATCCAGCTAGTTAAAGCCCACTTTGAGAACTCTAGCCCTGTAAATTGGTTAATAATCTGAACTCCTAAGCACAGTCTGAACTACCGAATCTAAAAGTTGAACATTCACTCTCATAAGTTATCCTTTAATTGTTTCATGTGAATAAGCTTGTTTTTTACCTCTAGACCTAAGCTTCTTTTATATACAATGCTGAGTGTGTAGTAGATATATTGGATATGTAATTCACTTTGAAGAGGATGGAAAGTCAAGCTGTGATTCTGAAAATGGGATTTCCATGAACAAGGAGTCTTTGTTGACTTAAAGCCCAAACAAGTGGATGAGACCTAAAACCAATCCAATGAAGTTTGGCATATGGTTTGTTTGGGAAGAGTTGGGGTGAGACTCTGCAAGAAGATAATTTGGTTGATTTATTTTTTTTCCTTCATTGCATGACCAGTTGAGGCAGTGGTGTCCCAGACACACAGTGTTTTGACTATGTTGGGTGCATCCTCCAGTCAGTAACCAGTCAAAAGGTAGATGAGACAATATCTAGATAATTAAAGTTGGCTTTTTAGAGGCACTACATTCCACAAGTTGATCCGGTGAAGTAGTTGTTGATGCAAACCCTCTCTTTGCTCTTTAACTTTGGTTGTTTCTGATATGCTTTGTCTTTGGCTGACAGTGATCTACAAGATGTTAGCTTTAGGGGCACCTCAGTGGCTCAGTTGGTTAGCGTCTGCCTTTAGCTCAGGGCATGATGCTGGGATCCTGAGACTGAGCCCTGTGGTGGGCCCTGTGCTCAATGGGGAGCCTGCTTCTCCCTCTCCTCGCCCCATGTTTCTCCACAACCCCTGCTTGTGCTCTCTCTCTTGCTCTCTCTCTCTCTCAAATAAATAAATAAAATCTTTTTTAGAAAAGATGTTAGATTTAAGTTTATCTCTGTCTCGCTTCCCTGTCAATTACAGGTGACTTCTTTAAGAAGACCCAAATCCACAAAATATTGAAATGAAGGAGTAACTATTTGCATTTTGAAGTCATTGACAAGAAGATTTCTATGTACAGTTGCCTTAAATATATTAGCTAGGATTAAATTTATAAAATTCCTCCCAATATATATATATATATATATATATATATTTAAGATTTTATTTATTTATTTGACAGAGAGAGAGATCACAAGTAGACAGAGAGGCAGGCAGAGAGAGAGGAGGAGGCAGGCTCCCTGCTGAGCAGAGATCCCAACGCGGGGCTGGATCCCAGGACCCTGGGATCATAACCTGAGCCGAAGGCAGAGGCTTTAACCCACTGAGCCACCCAGGCATCCCCCAACATATATTTTTAAAATATGTAGAAATATGTATATTTATAACCAAATCTATTCTATGAAGGAAGTGATGATTAATCTCTCAGCCACTCATAAATGTATTGAGTTCTGTTATTGAAAAGATCCTTTGCTAAAGACTTTTTGAAATGAAATTATCATCTGTTATTTATTGGCATTTGTGCCTTGGGGTTTTGCTCTGTTGAGTTTTTGATAAAGTGATGATTGCATCTATGCGGGTTTTTTCACCCTTGACTCTATTATTTTGGGCCAGATAATTCTTTGTGGTAGAGGTCTGTTTGTGATTTTAGCCTTGTCCCTGGACTCTACCCCCTAGAAGCTATTACCATCCTCCCACCCCCTTTCTTGGTGACAAAAATATCTCCAGAGATTGCTAAATGTCCCCTGAGAGGCAAAATAGCCCTTGATTGAGATCTACTAAACTACATAGATCTTGAATATTAGGAAATACTTATTATATTAGAATTAGAATAATAAGAATAATTATAGCACTACTTCTATAACACTTATTAGTGGCCAGTGTTTTGCATATATAA
>RCUC01119730.1:0-32786 GCA_003697995.1 Taxidea taxus jeffersonii | reverse complement strand
TTAGGGTCTCTCTTTGCTTAGAGGACCCCTTTCAATATTTCCTGTAGAGCTGGTTTGGTGTTTACAAATTCTTTCAGTTTTTGTTTGTCCTGCAAGTTTTTATCTCTCCTTCTATTTTCAATGATAACCTAGCTGGATAAAGTATTCTTGGCTGCATGTTTTTCTCGTTTAGTGCTCTGAATAGATCATGCCAGTTCTTTCTGGCCTGCTAGGTCTCTGTGGATAAGTGTGCTACTAATCTAATATTTTTACCATTGTATGTTACAGACTTCTTGTCCTGGGCTGCTTTCAGGATTTTCTATTTGTTGCTAAGACTTGTAAATTTTACTATTAGATGACAGGGTGTGGACTTATTCCTATTGATTTTAAGGGGAGTTCTCTGCACCTCCTGGATTTTGATGCTTGTTCCCTTTGCTATATTAGGGAAATTCTCTACAATAATTCTCTCCAATATACCTTCTGCTCCTCTCTCTTTTTCTTCTTCTGGAATCCCAATTATTCTAATGTTTCATCTTATGGCATCACTTATCTCTCGAATTCTCCCCTTGTGATCCAGTAGTTGTTTGTCTCTTTTTTGCTCAGCTTCTTTATTCTCTGTCATTTTGTCTTCTATATCACTAATTCTTTCTTCTGCCTCATTTATCCTAGCAGTAAGAGCCTCCATTTTTTATTGCACCTCATTAATAGCTTTTTTAATTTCAACTTGATTAGATTTTAGTTCTTTTATTTCTCTAGAAAGGGCTTTTATTTCTCTGGACAGGGTTTCTCTAATATCTTCCATGCCTTTTTCAAGCCCAGCTAGAACCTTGAGAATGATCGTCCTAAATTCCAGATCTGAGATATTACCAATGTCTGTATTGATTAGGTCCTAGCCTTCGGTACTGCTTCCTGTTCTTTTTTTTTTTGTGGTGAGTTTTTCCGCCTTGTCATTTTGTCCAGATAAGAATATATGAAGGAGCAAATGTAATACTAAAAGAGTGGCAAAGACCCCAGGTAGATGTGCTTTAACCAAATCAGAAGAGACCCCAAATCATGGGGGGGTGGTGAGAAAGGGGTAAAAAGAAGTTCAGAAAAGAGAGGAAAAAAAATTTTTAAAAAGAGAACACAAATAAAGCAAAAAATATATATATGTATTAGACTGGTGACTAGAACAGGGCCACCCACTTAATTTTGGGAATATTTTCATCTCTTAGAAGAAACTATCTCCCAAAATTTTGAAGAATGAAAAACGTATATAAGGGTAAACACAATGAAGGGATGAAATATGAGTATAAAGATGAAAAAAAAATTTTTTTCCTAACAAAGGAGTTGATAAGGTACGTTGGTAGGGAGAATAAAATTTAAAAAAAAAAAAAGGAAAATAAAGTGGAGAGAACTTCCTTGGGCTGGAGACTAGATCAAGCCCGGTACTAGAATTGGGGTGTATTTTGATCCATCAGAAGTTGTACCCCAAATTTTTAAGAAGAAAAAAAATCCCTATGTGTATACAAAGAATAAAATTAGATACAGTGAAGGATAGAATATGACTATAATAATAAAGGTTCAAAAAAGGTTTTTTTAAGAAAGTTATTAAGATAAACTAGTCAAAAAGTGTTAAAAGAAGACAGGGTAAAAGTTAAAAAAAAATTAGCAGAAGAGAAAAAAAATTTTTCAAAAGTTAATTAACTTTTCAAGACTAAAGTTTCATGGGGAGAAAGGCAAGAATTCCATGCTTTGCTTTCTCCTCCTCTGGAATTCCGCTGTTCTCCTTGTTAAGTGAACTTGGTCTTGGCTGGATTTCTTTGATCTTCTGGGGGAGGGGCCTGTTGTAGTGATTCTCAAGTGTCTCTGCCCCAGGCGGAATTGCACCACCCTTACCAGGGGCCGGGCTAAGTCATCCTCTCGGATTCGCTTTCGGGAGCTTTTGTTCCCTGAACCCTTTCCGTAGAGTTCCGGAGGACGGGAATGAAAATGGCAGCCTCCCAATCTCCAGCTCGGAGGAGCCGAGAGCTAGGGGCCCCAGTCTTCAGTGCGCCTTCAGAGAAAAGCGCTTAATCACTCCCGTCTCCCCAGCCTCCAGCCGCGCTTGGAGAAAATCGTGCGTAATCAGTCCCGTCTCACTGGCCTCTGGCTGCGCTCCGAGGTCACCCAGCCTGTGAACCAAGCATCTCTGTCTCTGGCAGATTCCCACTTGGAGTCTCTGAACCCCGTAGATCCCTGAGCTCTCCCAGGTCGGAGTCTCCCCGGATCTTGTGGGGACCCCACGCACAGACCACCAGCCCGTCACAGACCACGGCTCTAGGAAACCCCGAGTTGAGAGCTCACTCCTCAGCTCTGTCTCCGAGCCAGCTTCCCCGCTCTAATATATGTGAGCTCTGCGACACTCAGACACCCCCGATCCTTCTGTGACCCCGCAGGACCTGAGTCCATGCTGTCCCTGCGAGGTCTTCACCCCAGTTTAGACTGGAGCGATGTCCCTCCATGGAGCAGACTTTTAAAAGTCCTGATTTTGTGTTCCGTTGTTCCGCTGCTTGCTGGGAGCCGGCCCCTCCCCCCCGGGTCTATCTTCCCGTTGCGTTGGATTCACTTCTCCGCTGGTCCTACCTTTCAGAAAGTAGTCGATTTTCTGTTTCTAGAATTGTTGCTCATCTTCTCTTCACTCTCCTGTTGGATTCATAGGTGTTTGGAATGGTTTGATAGGCTATCTAGCTGATCTCCTGCTGCCTGATGTCGTCTCAGCCTGCTACTTCTTCACCATCTTCCAACTAACTCCCACTTTAGTGTTTCTAAGAATTTGTTCACTTCATTGAGTTGATCTGGTTTATCAGCATTTGTTTATAGTATTCCTTAATATTCCTTTCCATTCTGTAGAACTTTTAATAATGTCTCCTCCTTCTTTCCTGACTTTACTGTTTTTGAGTCCTCTCATTTTTGCTGAATGTTTGTCTCTTCTGTTAATCTTCAGATAACCAGCTTCTGTTTCTATTATTTTCTCTATTGTTTTCTGTTCTATTGTCTCTCCATTTTAATCTTTATTATTTCCTTCTTCCTGTTTCCTTTATGTTTATTTGTTCTTTTTTTGTCTCCCAGTGTCTTAGGGTGACATTTAGGGTATTGGTTTGAGATTTTACTTTTTTTCCTTTTTAGTGTAGAATGTTTATAGCTATAAATTTATCTTGGCTATGCTTTTGCTGCATACTATATGTTTCAGTGTTTGTTTTGGATTTTAATTTTTGTTCATATCAAAGTATTTCCTAACTTCTTGTGCTTCTTCTTTGACCCATGGGTTGTTTATGAGTGTGTTGTTTAATTCTACATATATGTAAGCTTCCCAAATTTGATTTTGATATTGATTTTTAATTTCCTTTCACTGTAATAAAAGAAAATACTTTTTAAGACTTTATTTTTTTGATTTATTAAGATGTGTTCTAGCATTGTCTATCTTGGAAATGTATATTCTGCTATTTTTGGGTGGAGTGTTCTATAGATGTCTGTTATTATAGTTGGTTAATGAAGTCTTCTATTTCCTTTTTTTTTAAGATGTTTTATTTATTTATTTGAGAGGAAGAAAGAGAGAGAGAAAACAAGTGGGCTGAAGGTCAGAGGGAGAAGCAGACTCCTTGCCAAGCAGGAAGCCCTATGCGGCACTCCAACCCAGGACTCCAGGATCATAACCTGAGATGAAGGCAGCCACCCAAAGGCTGAGCTACCTGGGCACCCAAAAATCTTCTATTTCTTTATTAATATTAAATCTAGTTGTTTTACCTATCTATTGAAAGTGGGGCATTGAAATCTCCAACTACTGTTGTTAAGCTATTTTTTTTTCTCCCTTTAATTATGTCAGTTTCTCTTTGATGTGTTTTAGGGCTCTACTGTTAGATATATATTTATAAATGCTATATCTTATCTATGGACTGATGATTTTCATTATATAGTTCTTTTTATCTCTTGTAACTTTTGTCTTAAAGTATATTTTGTGATATTAGTATGACCACTCTAGCTCTCCTTTGCTTATTGTTCACATGGTGCTTTATTTTCAATATATGTTCTTAAAGCTAAAGTGAGTCTCTTATTGAAAATATGTAACTGGATCATGTTTTTCTTAATCCTTTTTCCAATTTGCCTTTTATTGAACAGTTTAATTATCTACATTTAATGTAATTACTAACAAAGAAGACTTTCTGCAATTTTGTTTTTTCTTCAGTGTATATTATTTCTCCCATCAATGCCTCTATTTATGCTTTCATTGCGTGAAACTAATATTGCCTAGGGTGCCATTTCTGTTCTTTTTTTGTTATCATATTATATAATTTTAGCTTATATTCTTAGTTCTTTCAATGGAAATTACAACTAACATGTTAATTTATAAAAATCTGGTTTATATTAACAGCAATTTTATCTCAATAGTGTACAAAAATTTGGGTCCTACATAACTCCAACCTTCTTTTTTACTGTTATTGTGGTAAATCATATCTTTATGTATTATGTGTCCATCAATTTAATTTATAATTATTGCTTTATGTAGTTGCTTTTTAAAATCAGATAGGAAAATGAATTATAAGAAAGATACATATATATCTATGTATTATATTTACCTAGAATTTGCCTGTGAAGACATCTGGACTTAGACTTTTGTTTCTTCAGAGTTTTTTTTATTATTGATTCAGTTTCTTTTCTGCTTATGTCTCTTCAAGTTTTCTATTTCTTCTTCCTATTGTTGTTTTGGTAGTTTAAATATTTCTAGGGATTCATTCATTTCTTCTAAGTTGTCCAGTTTGTTGGCATATAATTTTTCATAATATCCTATTATTCTTACTTGTATTTCTGTGATGTTCATTGTTATTTCTCCTCTCTCATTTGTGATTTTATTTATTTGGTTCCTTTCTCTTTTCTTTCTTATAAGAATGGAGAGAGGTTTTTCAATTTTGTTAATTTTTCAAGGAACAAATTCTAGGTTCCATTGATCTGTTCTATTGTTATTATTATTTAGTTTCTATATCATTTATTTCTCCTCTAATCTTTATTATTTCCTTCTTTCTGCTGGCTTTAAGCTTTGATTGTTGTTCTTTTACTAGATTCTTTAGGTTTAAGGTTTGATGGTTTATTTGAGATTTTCCTTGCTTCTTGAAGTAAGCCTGTATTGCTATATACTTCACTCTTAAGACTGCTTTTGCTGCATCCCAAAGGTTTGGGATCATTGTGTTTTCATTTTCAGTTATTTCCATGTATTCTTTAAAATTTCTTCTTTGGCTTCCTCACTGACTCATTCATTGTTTATTAACATGTTAAGCCTTCATGTATATGCAGTCATTCCAAATTTTTTCCTTGTGGTTGACTTCAAGTTTCACAGTGTTGTGGTCTGAAAATATGCATGATATTATTGCAGGGTTTTGTTTGTTTGTTTGTTTTTGTTTGGTTTGGTTTGGTTTTGTATTTGTTGAGGCCTGATCTGTGACCTAATATGTCATCTGTTCTGGAGAATGTCCTGTATGCACTTGAAAAAAAAATGTGTATTTTGGTGTTTTAGGATGAAACATTATGAATATATCTGTTTAGTTCATCTAGTCAAGTGTGTCTTTCAAAGTCCTTGTTTCCTTGTTTATTTTCTATTAGATGATTTATTCATTGATGTAAATGTGTGTTATTATTGTATTGTCAGCAATTAGTTCCTTTATGTTTGTTTTTAATTGTTTTGTATATTTGGTGTTGCACGTTGGGTGCATAAATACTTACAGTTGTTAGATCTTCTCATTAGATTGTCCCCTTTATTTTGATGTAATACCCTCTTCATCTCCTTTTACAGTTTGTGTTAAAGTCTAGTTTGTCCCATATAAGTATTGCTACTTTTGCTTTCTTCTGATATCCATTTGCATGACATACATTTCCATCCCTCACTTTAAATCTGAATGTGTCTTTAGGTCAAAAATGAATCTCCTGTAGGCAACATTTAGATGGGTTTTATTATTTTATCCATTCTGACACCCTATATCTTTTGATTGGAGCATTTAGTCCATTTACATTCTGAATAATTATTGATAGATATGTATTTAGTGACTTTTTAAAAAATATTTGGTTTATTTGTTTGAGAGACAGAAAAAGAGAGAGCACTAGTGGGGGTGAGGGGCAGAGGGAGAAGCAGACTCACTGCTGACCGAGGAGCCTGACACAGGGCTCTATCCCAGGACCCTGAGATCCTGACCTGAGCAAAGGCAGATGCTTAACTGACTGAACCCCCAAGGTGCTCCTTTTTAGTGCCATTTTATTACTTGTTTTGTCATTGTTTCTGGAGATTTTCTCTGATCCTTTTGTGTTTGTCATTTTTGGTTTTTCTTTTCCATTCACAGAATCCCTTTAAAATTTATTGCAGAGCTGGTTTAGTGATCACAAACTCCTTTAGTTTTTCTTTGTCTGGGAAATTCTTTATCTCTCATTCTATCTGAGTGTTAGCCTTGCTGAATAGAATTTTCTTGACTGAAGATTTTTTCCATTTAGTACTTTGAATATATTATGGTATTCCTTTCTCACTTGCCAGGCTTCTAATAAGAAATCTCCAGCCAGACTTATAGGTCTTCCCTTGTAAGTTAAGGACTTCTTTTGTCTTGCTGCTTTTAAGAATTTTTCTTTATCACTACTTTTTTACAAATTGAATCATAGTATATCTTGTTGTTGATGGGAGTTCTCTGTGCCTACTGAATTTGGCCATCTGTTTCCTTTCCCAGATGAGGAAATTTTTTAGCCATTATTTCTTCAAAAATATTTTCTACACCCTTGTCTCTCTCTTCTTCTGGTACTCCTATAATACAAATGAAGTCACTGAGTTCCTAAGTCTTTTCTCATGTTGCATTATTTTCCATTATTTTGTCTTCTATATCTCTAACTCATTTTTCTCCTTCTTCCAGCCTCTTGTGCATTGCATCAAACCGGTTTCCAACCTCTGTAATTGTATTCTTTACTTCTGACTGATACTTTTTCAGCTCCTTTATTCATGTGGTAAGTATCTTTCTGTCTTCCATTTTTCTCTCAAGCCCAGTGAGTATCCCTATGATTGCTGCTTTAAATTATCCACCAGGCATGTACTTAAATTTGTTTTGCTTAGACTTCTGTCCATGGCCTTATCTTGTTCTTTCATTTGGGCTGAATTCCTCCATTTTGGCATTTTGTCTAGGTCTCTGCCCCCTTCTCTCTGTTAAAAAAACTGGTCATGTTTCTTGCTCCTGAGAATAATGGCTTTATGAAGAAAAGGTCATGCAGTGTCCAGGGCCTGACACTTCAGAGAGCCTGTGGTGTGTTTGTGTGTGTGGCCTGCTATTGTGATTTGGCTACTCTCTCCTTTAGGCTAGTCATCTGCAGAGGCTCTCCTTGCTTACAATGGGCAGTGTTTTGTCCCTGACAAGAATGTAGCAAGTGTTAAAGAAGACCTCATGCTAGTTCCACTAGAACAAAAGCCCTGCAGAACTCTCTGGTTGGTAGCAGTGTTGTGAGCAGGGGTTTCTTCTGGTCTTATGGCTAAGAGTACCACTGTGCTAGAACTAAGCAAGTCTTACTAAAAAAGGATGTACTGACCGAACACAGGGGTGTGGGACTTGGTGTAAGCAAGTTAAGTAGCCTGTGTTAATGCTGTGTTGCTTCCCATGGGTGGTTCTTTGTTAATGTTGAGGGTTGGGGAAGGGAAATGGTGCCAGCCAGCTCCTTTGTCCCCAGACTAGTGTCTCCATGAATGCTCCCTCTCACGGATATGCTCCAAGAGAGAATAATCTCATCACTGTGTGCCCCAGGCATTCTTCAAATCACTATCCCCATGCCATCTGTAACTGTGTTGTCTGCCTGCCTTATATCCATGAGCAGCACAGTGCCCTCTGGTCTCTACCCCACCTGAGCCCACTGACCTTTAACTCCAGACTTTAAGCCCTGCTGGTTACAAGAACTCATGAAATTCAGCACCTGTCTTTCCCAACCAATGGCTTTGGGGAAAAGTTCTTCTTGTTCATTTCCCTATGTGCTCTACTCTCTTTTTACCTTATCTACAATGATGGCTCCCTCCCCTCTAGCACCTGTGACCCATTTCTCCCATAAACCACCATCTCTTCTACCTTCTTCAAAGTGACCTCTTCTCTCCTTTTAGCTGAGGAATTTGTTCTGTCAGTCTTCAGATTGATTCCTGGGGCATTTAGAATGATTTAATAGTTATCTTGCTGTGTTTGTACACTGAGGTGAGGTTAGGGTCTTCCAATTCTACTGCCATTTTCTCATCAAAACCCTTAAACACTTTGATTTTTAACCAGCATTTAAAAATTAAATATCACATCCTATATAACTTTTTTCCTGTAACAATTATTTACTTTTTTCTCCTACACCAACATTCTATGGAATGTAGAGGAGGATTGGTGTTTTGCAAATTCATGGGCCTGAGCTTCAACTTGGCATTCAAAATGTTATCAAATAACTTATCAGTGTCATTTATGCCCACTACATCTCTTTTAAACCTTCAATAACACCTTCAAAACTTATGTCCTTAATTATTCAGTCTTCACACCTTGAACTTTTAATCCATACAACAGTTTCTCTTTTTGCACAATATAACATTCTTAAACATCCTGCTCTTCTATCACAAATTCATGTCTTTTGATTTTTATTTCCTTTCATCATTAAAATGATATTCTACTTCCTATAAATTTTCTTTCCCTTTCTTAAAAATCTCATTTCCTTAGACTATTTTCTCTTTAAAAAATTGCTTTATCACTTAGCACTCCTCCTCAATGTTTTTCCTATTTCCCTTTTACTCTTTTTTCTTCATATGAAAATACTCAGTTCACACTGTTATTAATTTAAAAAACTATATTTATAGTGTATAAGTCAAAATCAACAGGAAAAAGCAAAATCAAGTTTTTTATGCAGTGTCTCCATACATTTTTATCATCAAGGCACTTAGAAAAAAAAACCAAAACACTGTGAATAATTACATTTAAAAAATGGGACACATGACTATCTAGTCATATGTCAATTCATTTTTTTTATTCAATCCTTACATTTTTATTCAAACTCCTTGAAGTAGTTGACTGTAATGGCTGCCCTCAATGGAGGGGATTTGGCCCACCAAGGAGAATTTGGAAATTTCTGTTTATGTTTTTCCTTCTTATAAATTGGGACATTGCTATTGGCATCTGGTGGAAGTTGTTGAATAACTACAGTATATACAGGGCATTTTCCCACAACAAAGAATTATCCAGACAAATATGTCAATAGTGGTGATGATCTATAGTAGTTTATATTTTCCCAGTCTAATCTATTGCTAAGATTTCAATGAAGGCTTTGAACATGCTTCTATACAGAACTACTTTTCTTAAAATTTTATTTACTTATTTGACAGAGAGAGAGAGAGAGAGCTCAAGCAGGCAGAATGGCAGGGAAAAGGAGAAGCAGGCTCTCTGCTGAGCAGGGAGCCCCATGTGGGGTTTGATTCCAGAACCCTAGAATCATGACCTGAGCTGAAGGCAGCCGCTTAACTGACTGAGCAACCCGGGTGTTCCTATAACATAACTTCTGAAATCCAGACCATTCTTGTTACCTGTGATGCTGCATATTCTTGTCAGTTTTCTTTCTTTCACCAGAGCAGCCCTTCTCAATCAGAATTTTAAGAGAAAATGAAGCCCTAGTGACTTAAAACATCCATTATACATAATGAATTAACTTTTCTTCTATATATCTAGAATGTTACTAGTTTTTTATATTCCTTTGAGAATGGACAAAATAGTCACTCAAATAATTTTCTGTAGGGCCTAATTCTTTTGTGGAACCTCAGCCCAAGAAAGCGTGTACTAGAACATTACAAAGGGATATAATGAAGAAAAAATTCAGTAGGAAAAATGGAAAACAAATAGTAAATGCTTAAAAAATGAAAATGACAATAAAAACTAAGTGTAATTTAACTGACCTCTCCAGATTAAAGACAAATATATCTATATTAGATTAAAAAATTAAGTTCCTTGAGTATTACACTGTATGATATTAATAATTGCAATCATAAGGCTGAAGAAGCAGAAAGTTATAAAATAAAGGAATACACATGGTTATATCATTTAAAGAAAAGGGTTACATGAAGAGTTATAAATGATCATAGTATATACCGAAGTAAAGCAGTTGTAACTTTATTAAGTAAATGGAACAAATTATTCTTTAAGGTGAAGGTATTTTGAAAAATAAATAGAAACAATACATATTAAGAATTCAGTTCATGAAGAATGAACACAGTTCTAAACTTGTATGTGTCAGATAATAAAACTTCAATATATATGACTATAGTTGAAAGAATGTAAACTTTATAAAACCAGCATCATTGTGATGGGTTATATTAAAATTTACTCTGTACTTATAAGTTGAACAGATGTTAATTAGTTGAAGATGTAGGAAGATTTCAGTAAAACATATATCAAGTTAGATATTGTGATTTTATTGATTTAGTTTATATCTAAAATAACATTCTTATGTTTTTGAGTTTTGACAAATATATACACCTTGTTTCTACCAACCCAAAAAAGGAATAGAATTTTGAGCATCCCAGAAAGCTTCTTTTTTTTTTTTTTTAAGATTTTGTTTACTTATTTGACAGAGAGAGGCACAGTAAGAGAGGGAACACAAGCAGGGGGAGCGGGAGAGGGAGAAGCAGACTTCCCACTGAACAGGAAGCCTGATGTGGGCTCAATCCCAGGACCCTGGGATCATAACCTGAGCTAAAGGCAGATGCTTAATGACTGAGTCACCCAGGCACCCCCAGAAGGCTTCTTTATGCCCCTTTCCAGAGGACTACTCTACTTTAAAGCAAATATTGTTTTTATTTCATTCACTATAACTGTTTAATTTTGAGTCTATCAGAAATTTGTTTATTTTATTGCTCATTTCATTATGTGACTATATGACAAATGTTTATCCACTTACCTATTGATAGCTGTTTTTGTTATTTCTAGTGTTTGGCCTTTATTAATAATTCCACTTAAACATTGTTATACAACTCTTTTGTGGATACTTGTTTACATTTTGCTTGAGTAAATATCATGAGTGAAATCATCACCTCACACCAGAAAAATAAGTTTAAATTTATAAGACACTGACAAATTGAATTCCAACTGGTTGTACCATTTTTTATTCCCACCATTGGTGTTGGAATATATTATAGTACAATGTAAAAACCAGGGAATTACCATGGATTCAACTCACACCTCTTACTCAGATATCACCAGTTTCACATGCACTTGCAATTGTGTGTGTGTAGTTCCATGCAATTTTGTCACATGTATGAATTCATATAGCCACCAGCTCAATCACAACACAGGACTGTTGCATCACTACAAAGATTTCCCTGATATTATCCCTTTGTCACCATAGTTTATGGCCATACCCATTCTTTCCCCAGTTCCTAACTCCTGGCAAAGGCTAAACTATTCTCCATCTCTTTAGTTTTATCATTTTGAGAGGAAGTTTTTCTAGGATGCATGTGGAAAAAGATAAAGAATTGGGACCATTAATGAAATTAACATACCACTCATTAGAATACAGCTCATTAGAAAGTGGTAACTGCTAAAGGAGAAGAAAACATTGCAGTAGATGGAGACTACTGACAGCTGCAGAACAGAGTGGGGTTCAATTTGAGCAGGTCAGCCTGGACAGGACTTTGTGAGAAGATAATACTTGAGTAAGATCTGGAGGAGATAAGGGAGTTGTCTAAGTGGATTTCTGGATGAAAAAGTTTCCAGTTAGAGGAAACAACTACAACAAATTCTGTAAGACAGGAACACACCCAGTATTGTTAAGGAATGGAAAGAAGCTGATACGAATGGTGTGGAGGAGCCAGAAGTACAGTAATTGGAGAAAAGGTCAGAAAATTAACAGATTCATATGACATCTAATAAGCCATTAACATAACTTTTATTTTAAGTTGAGTGAAGTAGGGAGATGCTATGGATCATTGAGCAGAAAAATGACACATTTTGACTTATGTCTCTAGTAGAATATTCAACAGTTATTATTGCTGTTGTAGTAAGATTAGTCAGTAGGACGAGAAAAAAAACAAGGGGACTATTGCTAAAGTGATCCAGGCAATAATTGATGGCATTTCTGTCTAGTTTGTGAACTGCTAAAGTGGTGAAATGTGGTTGAATCTGAAGCAGTTTTTTGTTTTGTTTTGTTTTTTTCCCCTGGGGGTAAGAGATGATTGCAGAGGAATATCAATACCTAGGCTTTAAGGAGAACATAAATGTGGGAATGAGATATCATGCAGACTAGAGCTAAAAGAATTAAGAATGCATATGAGACAATGTCTGGAAACCAGAGAGGGGAAAAAAGGTGAAAAGAAAGAGAATGGGAGGGATTGTCAGAACAGAAACCTCTATCTAATTGTGTAGTTGTTTATTATTTAATCAGAGGGCTCCTAAGTGGAGTTATTTACATAAGAATTTATTAGATGACAGTATATTAGATGAGAGTATTGACCTAGTGTGGTAGATCATAATCTTAAACCCGTTGCTTTGGATATTTGCTTTTCCTGTTTATTGTTTGTAATCCTGCACCTGCACACACTTTCCCTTCCCTTCAATTTCCAGGATCTTCGTCTCAAGCCCACATGGTTTAACCATGATCTAACAAGAAAAGTCAATCACATGACTGAGATATCTGAGTCTAAACAATTAGCAAGGCTTAACTCTGATTCCATCTCCCAACTCTTGGAAAATAGGAATGTAGCATATCTTAGTATTCCAATCATAAATTCTGATAAAAAGATATATTTTAGAGTTGGGGAGTTTCAGTGAATATTAGAATAAAGGGAATAAAATTCATGTGCAAGTGAAATAATTGTATATTTAGCCACTGCAAAAAATTTTCACAGTTAAATTGTTGGAATTCATGAATTTACCAAGGTTATTAGATATAAGAATAATATTTCTTTAGAAACAAAACATACAGAGCACACAATTTGAAAAAGATATACAATTCATGTTATCATCAAAATCATAAAATACTTAGAAATAGTATTCTTATAAGAATAGCTATAGCTAATAATCTTGGTAAAATCATTAATGCCAATAACTTAACTATGACATTTTTTGCAGTGGCTAAATGAACAATTATTTCACTTGCACCTGAATAAATACTAAGAAAAAGGCTCAAAACCTCAATATTCTAAGTTTATGATTAAAATATCAACTATTAAAAGAGATTTAAATTATCACACAATTGATCTATAGATTCAGTGAAATCTCAAACAAAACCTAAACATAAGACATCTGCTTTGGATCAAGAGAGTAATAAGGGTTGGGTGAGGGTGGTGGGGTTACATTATATGTTTAAATAAAGCTTAAATAAAGTAAAAAAAAAAAACCTAAAAAAAAAAAGAAAGTAATAAGGGCTTGAAACAACAACAAAAATTGAATAAAATAAATGAAACAATAATTTTTGAGACATTGGGCATCAGACATTGAAAGACAATGATAACAGAGATAGAAAACAAATGAGGTAAGCCCTATAATTGTCTCAGCTGACTGCCTAGATAAAGTTTCCAGGAACACCAGAAGAACCTACTTTACTTTCTGATTTGTGAATCCATCTTGGAATCCAGGGGAACTAAAAGTGGCTAAGGTTTGCAAAGTGCCAGAGAAGAAATAACTGCACACACAGAAGGAAAGAACATCCTGGAGATCTGCAGAGGGTTCCCCTTAGTCTTCACCTGAGCATTGAACTATATATATATAAACTATCCAATGTTGGAGAATGAATAACATGAGAAGATTAAAGGGAACAATCATTATTATCCCCACAGGGTCCAGAATAGTTCTAGTCTCCAACAGTCAAAGTGGAAAACCTCACAACTCATGAGACATCAGGTAGAGAGTACTGAGAACAGTTTTACTTTAGTAGGGGGGAGAATTTAGCTGTACACTAAACAGAGTTTTAGAGTCTAACAATCCTAAAAACATGCCCAAAAGGATCAAATCATATGAAAAAACTGTGTTTTAGAACAAATCTTGAAACTATTTATGGAGTGCAAAAATATCTACCACCTAAAATGATAAATTCACAATGGTTGGCATGCAATTGAAAGCTACCAGCCATTCAAAGAAACAAGAAAATATGACTCATAAATAGAAAATTCAACCAAGAGACAAGTAACCAGAAGTGACATAGATGATAGAATTAGTAGCTATAGGCATTAAAAATTAGTTTAGCTATATTTCATATGCTCGAGAAGCTAGAGGAAAGATTGACCACGTTAAATAGAAATATGGGATATACATGTAAAAGGCTCAAATTAAAATTCTAGATAGGACAACTGAAATGTTCAACATGAAGACTACACTAGGTAGGATTAGCTGCAGGTTAGAGGTTGCAAAAGAAAATATTAGTGACTTTGAAGACAGAGTCTTATCTACAATGAGACCCTGAAAAATAAGAAATTGGGGGGAAAATAGAGTGCATCAATGAGCTGTGAGACAACTCAAATGGGCCAAAATATCTGATTTGAAGAAATAATGACCCAAATTTTTCTCAGATTTGTTGCAAAGTAAATCCAAAGATTTGTATCTCTACTAATACTAAAAACAAAGAAACTAAATCAAAGCACATCATAATCAAATTTCTCAAAACAAGTGACAAAAAAAAATCTTAAAAGCAGCCAGAGATGAAAGCAACATTATATAAAGTAGAACAAACATAAAAATGACAGCAGACTTCTCACTTAAAATAATGTAACCCAGATGTGAGAGGAATAGTATTTTTAAAGTATGAAAAAAATAATTTGCCATTCTAATGTTTATGTGATTTCAAGAAATACCAAGTGACTAAAACAATCTTGAAAAAGAACAACAAAGAGACTATGTCTGGCTCCTGCTCTCATAGCCATTGCAGAACAATGAGCTCCAGAGAGACAGTTGCAGGGCAAGTGAGAGCCAGATGGCACCGAATAGTTCTGTGCCTCACTGAGAAAATAATTACACATGTGTAGAGGATATCCTAAGAAGTCAAGAGGAAAATATCATCATATGCATTCTTTATGAAAACTTACCAGTAAGACCACAAGAAGAAGCAACTAGATGCTTCAGTCAACTTCTCAGAGTTTCATAAGAAGTGCTTAGAGAAGTGGAAGATCATATCTACTAAAGAGAAGGGAAAATCTGAAGACATGGCAAAGGCAAGCAAGGCCCATTATGAAAGAAAAATTAAAACTTATATCTCCCCTAAAGGAGAAGCAAAAAAGTTTAAGGATCCCAAATGCACCCAAGAAGACTTCTTCAGCCTTTTTCTTGTTTTGTTCTGAGTATCATCCAAAAATCAAAAGAGAATATCCCGACCTATTCATTGGTGATGTTGCAAAGAAACTAGGAGAGACGTGGAATAACACTGCTGCAGGTGACAAGCAGCCTTTTGAAAAGAAGGCTGCTAAGCTGAAAGGAGAAGTACAGAAAAGATATTGCTGCAGAGCAAGCTAAAGAAAGCCTGATGCAGCAAAAAAGGGGAGTCTTCAATGCTGTATAAAGCAAAAAAAGAAAGAGGGAAGAAGAGAGGAAGACAAGGAAGAGGAGGAGGAGGAAGATGAAGAAGATACATATGAAGAAGATGACCATGATGAATAAGTTCTAGCTCAGTTTTTGTTTTGTTTTTATTTTATTTTTTTGTTTTGTTTTGGTTTGGGTCTATAAAGCACTTAAACGCCTGTATAATACTTTTTCCCTTTAAATGGAAAAAATTGAAATATAAGGCTGTGTAAGATATGTTTTTAACCTGTATGGTCTTTTTTGGTATAGTTAATACACTACCGAATGCATCTTTAGATAGCCCTTCCCGGTGATAATTTAAGTACCCACTAACTTTGGTTGGTACAGTATGGGGGTTGGAAATTGGCATGGAAATTTAAAGCAGGTTTTTACTGGTGACCAGTACAAATTAATTATATATGAGTGGTAGTTTCCATTTTCATTTGCCTCTGGAACAACTTATATGAAGTAATTGTTGTTCTGTTAATTGAATCCTAATCTGTAATTGCAAAAAAAAAAAAAGTTACAGCTGTTTTGTTGACATTCTGAATGCTTTTAAGTAAATGCAATTTTTTAATATAAAAAAATCCCACAAAGATGGTAGGCTCACACTTCATAATCTAAAATAATACCACAAAGCCACAGTAATTAAAAGAGTACTGGCATAAGGATAGACATATAGAGAATGAGACAGAACAGAGGCTCCAGAAGTAAGCTGTCACATATATGGCAAAATAATTTCCAATAAGGTTGCCAAGACCACTCAATGTGAAAAGAATAGTCATATGGTGTTGTGAAAATTGACATCCATATGCAAAAGAATGAAGTCGGACCTCTACCTTACACCATATAAAAGTTAATTCAAAATGTACCAAAAACCTACTTTAAGGACTAAAACTATAAAACTATTGAAAAAAAGGTATATAAAATCTTCATGACTTTGGATTTGGCAATGCTTTCTTCAACATGACATCAACAGCACAGGCAACAAAAGAAGTATACATAAATTAGACTATTTTAATTTTTGTACATCAAAGGACAAGAGAAAGAAAACACAACCCACAGAATGGGTTGCACAGATGAAAAAAATCTAATTGAAACAGTAAAAAGTTGAAGATAATAATAAGCCAAAACCATAATACATAATGAACAAATACAGTTTTTAGTTCACTACATTAACAGAATAAAACAAAATTAAAAACTAACAATGCACAAGTAACAACAGAAGCTTTGTGACCATAGATGGTGCAAAAATTTTTTGACAATAAATGACAATTTCTTTTATAATGAAAATAAAATTATAAAAGAAACAAAATGTGTCCACAATAGACTTTAAAGTGCAAATCTTCAGCAACTTTATTCATAATAGCCAAAACCTAAAAACATCCTAAATGCCCATCAGCAGGAAAATGAGTGGAAAAATTGTAGCATATTCATATAATGGAATTCAACTCAAAAATATAAAAGGAATAAACTATTGATATATACAATAGCTTATACCATATACATGGTCTCAACAACATTATATTGAATAAGAGTAATGAAATACAATAGTAATAGAAATACAATAGTATAGAAATACAATACAATAGTAATGAAATACAATAACAATAGTATATTGTTACCATTATAAGAAGTTCATGAAAAGGCAAAACTAAAAACCTTGATGATGGAAATTAGACCACAGTTGCCTGGGGAAAATTGATATTCTAAATCTTAATTGAGGTATGGATTATTTGGATATGTACACTTGTCAACATTTATCGAAGTTTATACTTGAGATCTGGGCTTATAAAGATATATGTCTGTAAATTACACCTCAATCATAAAAAAAAGAAGGTACTTCAACATTTTTAGTACGAGGGCAGAAACCCCAGACCATCCTACTAGACTTTTAAGACTACCGAATTATAAGGAAGACACATCCTAGTTCACTTTATAATGTTAATATATGGGTTAGAAGAGAGAAAAAAAAATACTTTTCACCCTTTCATTGCAGCCATGCCTTCTCATATCCACAATTTCATCAGTCTCATGTTTTTGAAAATTCTGTCTCACAAATATGGAAGAGAAACCCCAAAATTCTCCCCTAGAAATATCATGTTTCAAAATAAGGAAATCCTATTTCACTCCTATATTCCTATAGCAGTAAGATAGAATTTTCTCTTGAATATATGATGATCCCTCTGTTTCATGTGAGAAACAGAATTAGAAACAGGGAGAATGAGAATAAGGTTGATTTTTAAAAAGTGCAAAACCATTGTCAGTACTGGGGCAGCAAAATAATGAAGATGTTTTGCTCTCTAGGAAGGTATGATAACCAGCCTCCACAATGGCTCCCCATGTCTCTCAACCCACAGTAATCACACTCTTGTACAGTCCTCTCCCACATTTTATCTGAGTTGGTCTGGACATCACTATGATCAACTGAAACAGCAGAAGTGATTATATATCACTTCCAAGGACAGGCTATGGAAGACATTGCAGCTCGGATCCCTTTCTTTCATTGCTTGCTCAGCTGCATGTCTTGAATATAATAGGTGGTTTCATGGAAATGTGCACATGATGAGGAACTGAGGCCTGCAGTCAACAGTCATGTGAATGAACTCTCTTGCAAGTAGATCCACCAGCCCCAGTCAAGCCTTCAGATGACTACAGCTTTAGCCAAAAGCTTAACTGCAATCTTATGACAACTATAAGCCAAACTACCCAGTTAAACTGCTCCCCACTTTCTGATCTGAGAAATACTATGCAATTTGTTGTCCTAAGCTACTAATTTTTGGAGTAATTTGTTATATAGTAGTGTAATTCACTGGGACCCTGTTGTAATCTCTGTGGATTAGTTACTCACTTACCACCATGGTCCCAGAAATACATTCTGGTGTCCAGAATTCATTCAGTAGTTTTTATTTAAATATAGCAGCTTTTCATTTAATATTTCACTTTCTTTTAGGCTGATTACATTACATATTTGAAGATGCAGAATAACCTGCCTTGACCCTCAAAATTAGTTCCCATCTCCTCTGATACAAGAATCTGGCTGCTGTTTCCAAAATACTGCTCATCATGGCATTATCCTAGCTTGAAGTTTAATTGATACATCATAGACATTTACTCTATTATAGAGAACTAGTAATTTCCATGTGAAATTTTGCCTCCACAAATACCAGTTTTCCTTGTTCTACCTACCAGCCCGAGAGCATAAGTCAATAATGGGAAGGAAGTGAGAAGAAGATACTGGGGATACCAAGTTCTTATAGAACTATTAAGTATTTCTGCCTAGTACCTCACTTATCCTGGTTACAGATGCCTTGGGCTTAGGTGCAGGATAATTTTGGACAGCACAATCATGTGCTTTACCCCATGTAAATTGGCGATCAGAAGTATGGAAAATGTTTTAAGTCTCTTGAAAATACCTGAAAGAGAAAGAGAATTTTCTCTCTTTTCCCTCAAGGTCTCTACTTAAACTATTGATGAGGAGAGAAAACTTGCCTGAGAGGAAGATCCTCACCAGTGTTATTTTCCAAGAACATTCACCCAAAGTCTAAAGCAGAACTTATCTATGCTACTTCCCTCCATCTTTCTTAGGCAGTGACAACTGGAGTCTTAGCTTCTTCAGACTTTCTCAGCTGTCCAGCTTTATGGAAAGAAGCTTTATTTTCTCCCTCTTCCCATTCATATGGAAAAACCATGAATAATCCTAATAGACGAAGTCCCTATTATATCCTATTATTCTTGAATTAGTATAATTCATAGCATTTCTTAACTGCTATGGGTAAATGTAAAAGCAGGCAGAGGCAATGTGGTTGGGAAAAGAACTAAAGACTTCTTTTATATCATGACTATCAAAAGTACAAAATTAATCCCAAAGTCTGCTTAGTAAAAATATAAAAAATTAAAATTTCTTAGTCAGCCAATAAGCCATATACCAATTCTCATTGTCCTTGCTTAGAAATATATATTCTAAGTGGCACAGCACAGTAAAGACTGGTATCAAAGTTCATTTGGCTACTCAACTGGTTTGAAATATTAACCTGCTTCTTGATCAGCAGGGCTCAAGTCCAACTTCCTGCTAGGTTTACCTGAACAACTTTATAAAAAAAAGTACCATTATCAAGGTCCCACCTCAGACTAATCAAGTAGAAATTTCTTGGATGTGGAGGAGAAGAGAAGATGGGTTATGAATCAGTAATTTAAAAGATATTCTTAAGTGATTATACTGTGCACCAAGGACTAAGAACCACAGGCCCAGGCTGACATCTCCATGTCTCCTATTGCTTATCTAGTAGCTCAGGCTGAGCCTTAAAGGCAGAGTGAGGTGGAAGGGAGTGTATTGCTCAAGGAGCCTCCTACCTACCCCACCATAATGGGAAAAGAAGGAAATATTTGAACTCTGTTCTTTTCATTCAGAGTTTCACCCACAATTAACTGAATGGTTTTTTAAATCAATATCACTATCTTCAGGAGTATAAAGATACTGAGTTGCCTCATAAATCTTTTGGATGTTAATAAAAATCATAAGGGTAATTAAAGTGTAACTGGCCTTGGAGTAAGCTATGGTAGAGTCCTTTGGTTCTATCTTAAATATGTTATTTCATTTTCTTTATCTTTTAAACACTCTGACTTCAAATAATATATTACACAAGAGTGATCTTTGAAATGAAATTGCCAAATTAAGAGCTTGCTTTTGAAGAAATTGAAGGTCATTACTCTGTAATTACACCAAATAAAACTTAAAGCCATCTTATAAACATAGAGAAGGCAGCTCAGATTTCCTTACAATGTGGAAAACAGGAGTAAAAGAAATATAGAAAAAGTTAAACTTTTTAATAACTTACAGCCAGCCCATTGACAAGTACTTGGGACAGGCAGGGTGATCTTTCTCCAAGAACCCAACTGCCTTAATGTTAATACTTTCCTGGAGGGAAAAAGAAAACTTTACCTTGAAATTAGCTTGACCTCTAGGAATCTTTGCTTCCAAATTCCTTAGAGACTTGTGCTATGCCTAATGCCCTCCCAATTTGAAAGTGTATAATCGGCTACTCTTCACAACCACAGTGCAGCTCTTTCTGGCCATGGGTTCCATTCCTGTGCTTTAATAAAATTACTCTTTCTGCACCAAAGACATCTCAAGAATTCTTTCTTGACTGTTTGCTCCTGAACCCCAACTTTTACATCACTTATATCTGCTATATTAACTAGCTCATTTAATATTTTTTTCTGAGTTGTTCATAGATAAATCAGAGAATTGTGAATTCTACCTATCATTCTAACATGTAAATTTATAAATTCATTGTAGGTAATCTTCTGGTCAGAACCCTCATCGTTTCTGACTTTAAATATTCTGTAAAGTATACTAGGAGTATCTAGTTTTTCATTTCAACTTGTAATCTCTAGAAAAATTTCCTATGATTTCAGATCTATTGATAACCATTTAGATTTCATCTCTACATACAAATTGTGGGATTTTAAAGGATGTGTTCTAAAATATAGGCTGCTGAACATTTTAGACAACCTTTTTGTCTAAAAAGGTTGAGATCACAAAGGCATTTCTAGTAAAGAAGAAGAAACAAAGAAGAAGGGGAAGGAGAAAAAGAAGAAATTATATCCCAGCCAGGCTACTAGTGTCTTAGGTGATGTAGGAAAGATGATGTTAAGGTCTGAAGCCCATGGCCAAGAAAGAATTCCTGAGATGTCTTTGGTAGAAAAAGGTGGTTTTATTAAAGCATGGGGACAGGACCCATGGGCAGAAAAATGCTGCACCAGGGTCATGAGCAGTGACAGCCCATTATATGATTTCAAATTGGGAAGTGGTTAGGGATAGGTCAAGTCTCTAAGGAATTTTGGAAGCAAGGTTTCCAGGACCTTGAGCAGGCTAGCTATTGTTGGGAAACGTCATTTATTACCATCTAATAAGACCTTAGTCATGAGACCCTTCAGATGTATGTCAGTGGGCCATATCCTTGGGAGATGATTGCCAATATGTATCTTGGGGTGTTCAGAGATAATGGAAGTCTACAAAGGAATTTTTATACATTAAAGTAGACTTACAGGATCCTTGGGGGGGGGAGGCAGTCAAGCTAGGATTGCTTTTTGCCCTTAGCAAAGTATTAATATTGAGGTAGATGAGACCCTAGAGGAATGTCACTCTGCCTGTTTCAAAGACTTGTCAGTGGGCTCTAGGTAGTAAGGAAATTTAATAATTTTTCTTCTGC
Source organism: Taxidea taxus jeffersonii (assembly GCA_003697995.1). Lineage (NCBI taxonomy): Eukaryota > Metazoa > Chordata > Mammalia > Carnivora > Mustelidae > Taxidea > Taxidea taxus. The sequence continues at coordinate 11,074 of RCUC01119730.1, read as the reverse complement.
CTTTGTTTCCCATATCATTAGGTACCATTTTTAATCTTTAAAATAAATGGCTTGATTTTTATCCTTTGTGGGTTTTCCAAAATTATAGTCTGTAAGTTATTATAAATTATAATAAGAGGTTAACTTCTGCTGTTTTTTATTTTGTTTTTAGTAGTCCACAATGAATGCTTGAGTTATGGGAGGGAGCAGTGCATAGATGGTCATAAAAGAAGTACCCTCAATAAAGAGGACTGCAATATAAGGAGATTTACATGGCAATGGCCAAAAAAAATTTGTCTGCTCTGCATCCTGACATTTAGAATTACTAGTGTCAGAACAGCCACATACTCCATGTTTTAAACACTTTCTCTGTAGTGGTTAGTGAACTCTAGAGCTGATCTAGTTAGCTTTTGAAGTCTAGATTTACATTTTAAGTCTTGCTTTCCTCACCTAGAAAATGGGAATGATATAAAATTTACAAGGTATTCTAAGGATCTAATAAGATGCTTTACATGAAATTTAGTGTAATGTAAACTGGGCACTATGAAAACAATTACTATTAGTTTTGGTTTTGATTATTAATCTCAAAGGAAACTGGTGTTAACCAGAAGGCCAGGCTCAAGATGGAGTCACCTTCCCCTAGGGCAGCAAACCAAGACTTAATTGCAGTTTCAACTTGCCAGGAGTGGAATTTTAACCCAATCCATCTGTAATTTTCTTGTCAGTACTAAGGAGATTTATCACAAAGACTCTCCATGTCCAAAGGAAGATGAAGTAATTGACCTATTAAGACCCCCCTGCCATTATCCCTCTGAAACATGACCATGCCTGAAACAATTCCTTCTTTTCTTGTGCCTTTTCAGCATATTTCTTCCATTGATGTTTAACTATGACAAACTACTAACACGGTTTTGTAAGCAGTTGTCTGAGAACATATATAAATGTCATTTTTATAACTTTATAATCTGATACCATGGTCCACTAAAAAAGCCCTAGGATTAATTTATAGGCAACTAATATTGCTTTTATCTTTGGTTACTCCCTAACTTTATTATTAATACAAAGGTTTTCAATTTTATTTATTTATTTTTTAAGATTTTATTTATTTATTTGACAGAGAGAGATCACAAGTAGGCAGAGAGGCAGGCAGAGAGAGAGGGGGAAGCAGGCTCCCCACTGAGCAGAGATCCCAATGGGGGACTCGATTCCAGGACCCTGAGATCATGACCTGAGCCGAAGGCAGAGGCTTAACCCACTGAGCCACCCAGGAGCCCCAGTTTTCAATTTTATAACTATGCAACCTTGGTTCACTTGTTTAGCTCTGAGTAAATGAATTAATGATTAACTTCATAAATCAACCAAGACATTGACACCAAAAAAAAATTATTGCACAGGAGGGGAGGAGTCAAGATGGCGGAGAAGTAGCAGGCTGAGACGACATCAGGCAGCAGGATATCAGCTAGATAGCCTATCAAACCATTCCAAATACCTACAAATCCAAGAGGAGATCGAAGAGAAGAGAAACAACAATCCTAGAAACAGAAAATCGAACACTTTCTAAAAGGTAGGACCAGCAGAAGAGTGAATCCAACGCGACAGGAAGATAGACCCCAGGGGGAGGGGCCGGCTCCCGGCAAGCGGCGGAACAATGGAGCACAAAATCAGGACTTTTAAAAGTCTGCTCCAGGGAGGGACATCACTCCAGAGGCTAAACTGGGGTGAAGACCTCACGGGGACAGCGTGGACTCAGGTCCCACAGGGTCACAGAAAGATCAGGGGTGTCTGAGTGTCGCAGAGCTCACAGATATTGGAGCAGGGAAGCCAGCTGTAGAGACAGAACTGAGGTTTCCTGGAGCCGTGGTCTGTGACACGGGCCAGGGCTCTGTGCGAGGGGTCCCCACAAGGTCCGGGGAGACTCTGACCCGGGAGAGCTCAGGGATCTACGGGGTTCGGAGACGCCAGGTGGGACTCTGCCAGAGACAGAGACGCTTGGTCACAGGCTGGGTGAGCTCGGAGCGCAGCCAGAGGCCAGTGAGACGGGACTGATTACGCACGATTTTCTCCAAGCACAGCCGGAGGCGGGGGAGACAGGAGTGATTAAGCGCTTTTCTCTGAAGGTGCACTGAAGACTGGGGCCCCGAGCTCTCGGCTCCTCCGAACTGGAGATTGGGAGGCCGCCATTTTCATTCCCGTCCTCCGGAACTCTACAGAAAGTGTTCAGGGAACAAAAGCCCCCGAAAGCGAACCTGAGAGGATTACTTAGCCTGGCCCCTGGTAAGGGCGGTGCAATTCCGCCTGGGGCAGAGACACTTGAGAATCACTACAACAGGCCCCTCCCCCAGAAGATCAACAAGAAATCCAGCCAAGACCAAGTTCACTTAACAAGGAGAACAGCGGATTCTTATCTGGACAAAATGACAAGGCGGAAAAACTCACCACAAAAAAAAGAACAGGAGGCAGTACTGAAGACTAGGGACCTAATCAATACGGACATTGGTAATATGTCAGATCTGGAATTCAGGACGACGATTCTCAAGGTTCTAGCCGGACTCGAAAAAGGCATGGAAGATATTAGAGAAACACTGTCTGGAGAAATAAAAGCCTTTTCTGGAGAAATAAAAGAACTAAAATCTAATCAAGTTGAAATCAAAAAAGCTATTGATGAGGCGCAATAAAAAATGGAGGCTCTTACTGCTAGGGTAAATGAGGCAGAAGAAAGAATTAGTGATATAGAAGACCAAATGACAGAGAATAAAGAAGCTGACCAAAAGAGAGACAAACAACTACTGGACCACGAGGGGAGAATTCGAGAGATAAGTGATGCCATAAGACGAAACAACATTAGAATAATTGGGATTCCAGAAGAACAAGAAAGAGAAATAGGAGCAGAAGGTATACTGGAGAGGATTATTGTAGAGAATTTCCCTAATATAGCAAGGGGAACAAGCATCAAGATCCAGTAGGTGCAGAGAACACCCCTCAAAATCAATAGAATCAGTCCACACCCCGCCATCTAATAGTAAAATTTGCAAGTCTTAGCGACAAAGAGAAAATCCTGAAAGCAGCACAGGACAAGAACTCTGTAACATACAATGGTAAAAATATTAGATTGGCAGCAGACTTATCCACAGAGACCTGGCAGACCAGAAAGAACTGGCATGATATATTCAGAGCACTAAACGAGAAAAACATGCAGCCAAGAATACTTTATCCAGCTAGGTTATCATTGAAAATAGAAGGAGAGATAAAAAGCTTCCAGGACAAACAAAAACTGAAAGAATTTGTAAACACCAAACCAGCTCTACAGGAAATATTGAAAGGGATCCTCTAAGCAAAGAGAGACCCTAAAAGTATTATCAGAAAGGAACAGAGACAATATACAGTAACAATCACCTTACAGGCAATACAATGGCACTAAATTCATATCTCTCAATAGTTACCCTGAATGTAAATGGGCTAAATGCCCCAATCAAAAGACACAGGGTTTCAGAATGGATAAAAAAATAAAACCCATCAATATGCTGCCTACAAGAAACTCATTTTAGACCTGAAGACACCTCCAGATTGAAAGTGAGGGGGTGGAAAACAATTTACCATGCTAATGGACATCAGAAGAAAGCTGGGGTGGCAATCCTTATATCAGATCAATTAGATTTTAAGCCAAAGACTATAAGAAGAGATGAGGAAGGACACTGTATCATACTCAAAGGGTCTGTCCAACAAGAAGATCTAACAATTTTAAATATCTATGCCCCTAACATGGGAGCAGCCAACTATATAAACCAATTAATAACAAAATCAAAGAAACACATGGACAAGAATACAATAATAGTTGGAGACTTTAACACACCCCTCACTGAAATGGACAGATCATCCAAGCAAAAGATCAACAAGGAAATAAAGGTTTTAAATGACACACTGGACCAGATGGACATCACAGATATAGTCAGAACATTCCATCCCAAAGCAACAGAATACACATTCTTCTCTAGTGCCCATGGAACATTCTCCAGAATAGATCACATCCTGGGTCATAAATCAGGTCTCAACCGGTATCAAAAGATTGGGATCATTCCCTGCATATTTTCAGACCACAATGCTCTGAAGCTAGAACTCAATCACAAGAGGAAATTTGGAAAGAGCACAAATACATGGAGACTCAACAGCATCCTTCTAAAGAATGAATGGGTCAACCAGGAAATTAAAGAAGAATTGAAAAAAACCATGGAAACAAATGATAATGAAAACACAACGGTCCAAAATCTGTGGGACACAGCAAAGGCAGTCCTGAGAGGAAAATATATAGTGATACAAGCCTATCTTAAGAAACAAGAAAGGTCTCAAATACACAACCTAACCCTACACCTAAAGGAGCTCGAGAAAGAACAACAAAGAAAGCCTAAACCCAGCAGGAGAAGAGAAATAATAAAGATCAAAGCAGAAATCAATGAAATAGAAACCAAAAAAAACATTAGAACAAATCAATGAAACTAGGAGCTGGTTCTTTGAAAGAATTAATAAGATTGATAAACCCCTGGCCAGACTTATCCAAAAGAAAAGAGAAAGGACCCAAATAAATAAAATCATGAACGAAAGAGGAGAGATCACAACCAACACCAAAGAAATACAAACAATCATAAGAACATATTATGAGCAACTCTATGCCAACAAATTTGACAATCTGGAAGAAATGGATGCTTTCCTAGAGACATATAAACTGCCTAAACTGAACCAGGAAGAAATAGAAAACCTGAATAGGCCCATAACCAGTAAGGAGATTGAAACAGTCATCAAAAATCTCCAAACAAACAAAAGCCCAGGGCCAGATGGCTTCCCATGGGAATTCTACCAAACATTTAAAGAAGAATTAATTCCTATTCTCCTGAAACTGTTCCAAAAAATAGAAATGGAAGGAAAACTTCCAAACTCATTTTATGAGGCCAGCATCACCTTGATCCCCAAACCAGACAAGGATCCCATCAAAAAAGAGAATTACAGACAAATATCCTAGATGAACACAGATGCGAAAATTCTCACCAAAATACTAGCCAATAGGATCCAACAGTACATTAAAAGGATTATTCACCACGACCAAGTGGGATTTATTCCAGGGCAGCAGGGTTGGTCAACATCCGCAAATCAATCAATGTGATACAGTACATTAACAAAAGAAAGAACAAGAACCATATGACACTCTCACTAGATGCTGAAAAAGCATTTGACAAAGTGCAACATCCCTTCCTGATCAAAACTCTTCAAAGTGTAGGGGTAGAAGGCACATACCTCAATATTATCAAAGCCATCTATGAAAAACCCACCGCAAGTATCATTCTCAATGGAGAAAAACTGAGAGCTTTTCCGCTAAGGTCAGGAACATGGCAGGGATGTCCGCTATCACCACTGCTATTCAACATAGTACTAGAAGTCCTAGCCTCAGCAATCAGACAACAAAAAGAAATTAAAGGCATCCAAATCGGCAAAGAAGAAGTCAAACTATCGCTCTTTGCAGATGTTATGATACTATATGTGGAAAACCCAAAAGGATCCACTCCAAAACTGCTAGAGCTTATACAGGAATTCAGTAAAGTGTCAGGATATAAAATCAATGCACAGTAATCAGTTGCATTTCTTTACACCAACAACAAGACAGAAGAAAGAGAAATTAAGGAGTCAATCCCATTTACAATTACACCCAAAACCATAAGATACCTAGGAATAAACCTAATGAAAGAGGCAAAGAATCTATACTCAGAGAACTATAAAGTACTCATGAAAGAAATTGAGGAAGACACAAAGAAATGGAAAAATGTTCCATGCTCATGGATTGGAAGAATAAATATTGTGAAAATGTCTATGCTACCTAAAGCTTTCTACACATTTAATGCAATGCCTATCAAAATCCCATCCAATTTTTTCAAGGAAATGGAACAAATAATCCTAAAATTCATATGGAACCAGAAAAGACCTCGAATAGCCAAAGGAATATTGAAAAAGAAAGCCAAAGTTGGTGGCATCACAATTCCAGACTTCAAGCTCTACTACAAAGGTGTCATCATCAAGACAGTATGGTACTGGCACAAATACAGATACATAGATCAGTGGAACAGAATAGAGAGCCCAGAAATAGACCTTCAACTCTATGGTCAACTAATCTTCGACAAAGCAGGAAAGAATATCCAATGGAAAAAAGACAGCCTCTTCAACAAATGGTGTTGGGAAAATTGGACAGCCACATGCAGAAAAATGAAATTGGACCATTTCCTTACACCACACACGAAAATAGACTCAAAATGGATGAAGGACCTCAACGTGAGAAAGGAATCCATCAAAATCCTCGAGGAGAACACAGGCAGCAACCTCTTCGACCTCAGCCACAGCAACTTCTCCCTAGGAACAACGCCAAAGGCAAGGGAAGCAAGGACAAAAATGAACTATTGGGACTTCATCAAGATCAAAAGCTTTTGCACAGCAAAGGAAACAGTCAACAAAACCAAAAGACAACTGACAGAATGGGAGAAGATATTTGCAAACGACATATCAGATAAAGGCCTAGTATCCAAAATCTATAAAGAGCTTAGCAAACTCAACACCCAAAGAACAAATGATCCAATCAAAAAATGGGCAGAGGACATGAACAGACATTTCTGCAAAGAAGACACCCAGATGGCCAACAGACACATGAAAAAGTGCTCCACATCACTGGGCATCAGGGAATACATCAAATCAGGATACAAATCAAAACCACAATGAGATACCACCTCACACCAGTCAGAATGGCTAAAATGAACAAGTCAGGAAATGACAGATGCTGGCGAGGATGGGGAGAAAGCGGAACCCTCCTACACTGTTGGTGGAATGCAAGCTGGTGCAACCACTCTGGAAAACAGCTGGAGGTTCCTCAAAAAATTGAAAATAGAGCCACCCTATCACCCAGCAATTGCACTACTGGGTATTTACCCTAAAGATACAAACGTAGTGATCCAAAGGGGCACGTGTACCCGAATATTTATAGCAGCAATGTCCACAATAGCCAAGTTATGGAAAGAACCTAGATGTCCATCAACAGATGAATGGATAAAGAAGAGGTGGTATATATATACGATGGAATACTATGCAGCCATCAAAAGAAATGAAATCTTACCATTTGCGACGACATGGATGGAACTAGAGCGTATTATGCTTAGCGAAATAAGTCAACTGGAGAAAGACAACTATCACATGATCTCCCTGATATGAGGAAGTGGAGATGCAACGGGGGTGGGAGTTAAGGTGGTAGGAAAAGAAAAAATGAAACAAGATGGGATCGGGAGGGAGGGAGACAAACCAAAAGAGACTCTTAATGTCATAAAACAAACTGAGGGGGGCCAGGGGGGAGAGGGGTTGGGCGAGGGTGGTGGGGTTACATTATATGTTTAAATAAAAAAAAAGAAAAAAATTATTGCACAGTTAACTGATGCTGGAGCAGAAGGTTAGGTGAAGTCAAAGCATAAGCTGATGCCCTGCAACACTCTCCCACACTCCTAGGTGGGACATGTGTGACATTCTTCCAGAAAGTTCCCAACTGTCTTAATGTTAACACCATACTAGAGGGAAAAAAACCTTAATTTGACAATGGCAAGGGCTTGGTATCCTGTGACTCTTTAACATATGAAAATCCTTTTGAAAAATCTCTCTTTTCCTTACCCAAGTATATAGTCAACCACCCCTCTCAAGGGGTGAGCTTGGCAGCATCTCACCCAAGGCAGCAGCTCTTTCTGCCCACCTGTCCAGACCCTGTTCTTTAATAAAACCACCATTTTGCACCAAAGACATTTCAAGAGTTCTATCAGCTCCAGACCTCACCCCACTGCATGTCACAAATATTCCAAAACCCCATCATTACCATTTCTTTCTCTTAAACTGGCAAAAATGCTGTTCAAAGCAGTACATACTACATGATTCTAGAAATCCAACAACACAAACAGTATTTCAGGAATGAATTTGATTTTCATGAATGAATCTAGATGCAGAGATTGTAGTTTTAAAAAATCAGGAGGAAAGTGAAATATTGAACACCTAAAGCTAACATAACAGTGTATATTGACTATACTGGAATTAAAATTTTTAAATAAATAAATAAATAAGCAGTGGAATGCCCTTACATATGGGATATGGGACATAGAATTGACTTCAGAGAATATAGATTTATATGACATCACTGGCAGCATTTGCCATAAGCAATGGAATAGGTTGCCTGAAAAAAGCAGAAGGAAAAGAAAATCCTTGTAGTTACCAAAAATAATTTCACATATATTAATTATTCAACAATAATAAATAATATAAATATGTTAGAAATTTGTATTTTAAAATAATGAAAAAATTTAATTTATAAAAAGAATGAATTCAGTGTCTTCTGTGACAAAAAAGAAATGCCTTCCAGAAATGGTATGATGACTGTGTTACAGGACTTTTTTCTCTGTCAGTGCCAGTGGTTCTTTTTTTTCTTTTTCTTTTTTTAAATTTATTTGTCAGAGAGAGATCACAAGTAGGCAGAGAAGCAAGCAGAGAGAGAGAGAGAGGAGGAAGCAGGCTCCCTGTGGAGCAGAGAGCCCGATGCTGGACTCAATCCCAGGATCCTGAGATCATGACCTGAGCCAAAGGCAGAGGCTTAACCCACTGAGCCACCCAGGCGCCCCATTGCCAGTGGTTCTTGATATCACCTCATGGAAGAATGCAGAGGTAGACCAGACAGAGGAGTGGGCAGCAAAGCAAGGTGTATTGAGGGATAACAAAGTGATAGCACAAAGCTCCCAAGAAGGGAGGGGACCTGAGAAGGTTGCCACTGGAATCTCTAAGTCTAAAGGTTTTTATGGGCTTATTGGTGGCTGTTTAATCTTATTAACCCTTCCTGCACCTATAATCCAATCAGGCTTTTGTCACATGGGAAAGAGTGGAAGGTTCCTTCCAGGGCAGTGTAAAATTCGTTAAGGGTGGTTTCCTCTTGTGGAGGGGTGGGGATGGGAGGGGAGGGCTTGTCCCTGCTTGCCTACCTTCCAACTATCCTTCATCAACAGGACCACACTCTTGGCTCTGCCATGCTTCAAATTGACTTCAAATTGAGGTAGGATCCATCTTTAGGGTGATCCACAGGCATGTATCTTAAAAGATTTAAGCCCAATAAAAGATACAAAGCTTTCCATTTTGGCAGCTCTTACAAGTCTAGAGATTCCCTCTAAATGGATCAACTTGGATAACATACTTCTTGCCAAAACAATTATTGTTTTTGGAGATTTGATACATGAACTGGCTCAACCTTAATCATCTCTTTAACTCAAAGTCTGGGGTTTGGAGACTCACTCAAAATTCAAGTACGAAAAACATGAAGATATGGTTTCTCAAAATTTTGGGGTTCTCAGTGAAGAGGAAAATTACCCAGAGCAGCCCCAGGTCAGCAGGCCCCAGAAGATGGAAAGTTACCAGTAATACTAAGAGATAACCAGAAGCCCTACTGGGAGCAAGAGATAATCAGTCATTTCTGCTTCTGTAGACAGGCTTCCCACCATGAGCTTCCTGCACTGCTCTAACTGCTGTTCCCGCCACCCCGCTCCCCAATTTGAGCTCACCTACCAGCAGTCAGCACAGCCCTTGGAACCTGACCCCCTGCACTGCCCTATAAGAGCTCTGTAACCCCGCTACCCAGTGATGAAGTTTTAGAATATTGGTTAGGTTCGGTGGGGTGAGGTCTGGAGCCGATGACCAAGAAAGAATTCTTGAGACATCTTTGGTGCAAAGTGGTGGTTTATTAAAGCATGGGAACAGGACCCATGGGCAAGAAGAGCTGCTGCCCCAGGGTTGTGAGGGGTGGTAGGTTATGTACCATGGGTGGGGGGGAGTAAGGAAAAGGGAGGTTTCAATAGAACTTTCTTATGCTAAAGAGGACCTACCATACCAGATACCAGGGGCCTTGCCATTGCCAAGATCATTTTGCCCTCTAGCAAGGTATTAACATTAAGATGGATGGGAGTTTCCTAAAGAATGTCACATATATCCCACCCAGGAGTGGCGGTGGGGGTGGAGGTTGCAAGGTGTCAGTCTTTTACTTTGTCCTCAGGGCAGCCTCCCCTGAATTCAGCTGCCTCTGTCTTTTGTAACTCCCCTACACATTCCCCAATTGACCAGTGTTGACCCGAGTAGGTAGGGACAACTCTACGCCCCTGTTCAGCAGGAAGATGTTACAGAAGCTGAGACCTTCCACCTTCAACAACCTTTAAGATTTAAGGGTCAAAATTGTTCAGGGGGGAATGATGAGGGAACAGAGGACTGGCTGAGGACAAAGCAAAATCTGATACCTTGCAACCTCCCCCCCACCCCCACTCCTGGGTAGGACATAGGTGACATTCTTTAGGAATCTCCCAGCTATCTTAATAGCTTGCTAAAAAGGGCATAATGACCTCGGTGATGGCAAGGCCTCTGGTATCCACCTCAGTGATGGCAAGGCCTCTGGTATCCAGTATCTTGTAAGCCCTCTTTAACACATGAAAGTTCTATTGAAACCTCCCCTTTCCTTACTTCCCCCTCCCCCATGGTACATAACCTGCCACCCCTCACAACCCAGGGCAGCAGCTCTTCCTGCCCACGAATCCTGTCCCTGTGTTTTAAAAAACCACCATTTTGCACCAAATATATCTCAAGAACTCTTTTTTTAAAAATATGTGATAAAGTTTAATAGTTAAAAACCTTTATATATACATATACAAACAAAAAATTCACAAAAATCTTAATAATGATTACCTATAGGTGGTGAACTGAAAAATGTTTGTTTTTAAATTTTGTTGTTGTTGTTGTATTTTTATTTTAAATTTTTTTATTTTTTATTAACATATAATGAATTATTAGCCCCAGGGGTACAGGTCTGTGAATCGTCAAGTTTACACACTTCACAGCACTCACCATAGCACATACCTTCCCCAGTATCCATAACCCCACCACCCTCTCCCTATCCCCCTACCCCCCAGCAATTCTCAGTTATTTTTGTGAGATTAAGAGTCTTTTATGGTTTGTCTCCCTCCTGATCCCATCTTGTTTCATTTATTCTTTTCCTATTCCCAACCCCCCC
>ML099493.1:57081-94399 GCA_003697995.1 Taxidea taxus jeffersonii | reverse complement strand
AAAAAAAAAAAAAAAAGTCTTAAACAATGTGGAATAGAAGAGAAGACAAAGTCCAGCCAAGGGTGTTGGGAAGGCAGTAGGATAGTAGGATTTTTCTCATTATGTTGGATTTATTAACTTTTTAACGCAGGCATTTTGTGGCTTCAGGAGCCAACAGTTATTCTGTTTGTGTCAAATTGTCTTTGAACTCTAGAGTTATCAAAATCTGTCCTAAATACATAGCAAAGAATAAGCATGGTGAAAAGTGCTTATGATAAATATATCTAGTACACAAGATTTTTTGGTGAGAAACAAATGAAACTGTAAATGATAAATAATATTATAAGCTTTATAAAGTTTAAACCAATGCTATTTTAATCGTCATTTTCTTTATCTTACATCTCCAGCATGGATATTATTTAGCTAGTGAGAGCCATATATATTAGTCTGATATGATTACTAGGTCCCAGAGAGCCTTAGGTTATTAGTCCCAAAGGTACTATCTTAGCCAGATGGCCAGAAGGTTTTGTGGAGCTCTGTTCAGTGGGAGAATTAGTGAATCATATAATTTTACCCATTTGTGTGGGTAGAAATTGTTAAACTTGAACATAGCACCAGCAATTAAAGATATCTCTCTGGAACACTTTTAAAAGAACCTAATAATTCTCTAAGATTATAAAATGAACCAAGTGTTACTTTGGTTCCTGGTAAACTCTATTCTCTATATCATACTGCTCACTGGTGACATTTTTTGAATATATTATGGTGCCAAATTATTACAGATTTTGAATCTTCGTGTAATAGCCTGCTACATGTTGACTTGTTTCCTCATCCATGAAAATACTGTGGTACACAAAGTAGCAAGTAGGATTATTTCCCCCCTATTATCTAAAAAAGATCTTCATGAAAAAGATTAAACTGCTGAATAATTAAACTGTATTAGTTATCTACTGCTGTTTGACAAATTTTCCCAACCCATAGATGCTTGAAAGAATTCCTGTGTGTCAGGAATCTGAGTGCAGCTTAATTGGGTGCCCCAAGTCTCTTAGGTTGTGACCAAGCTATCAGCTGGGGTTGTAGTCTCATCCAAAAAGCTGACTGATGGTAATGCTGGCATCTACTCCAAAGGCCACACACGTGGTTGTTCAATCACTAGCCAGTTAGGCTTTTCCACAGGGTTGCCTCAAAACATGGCAACTGGCTTTCCTTCTAGGCTAGGGACGAGAGAGAGAGAGAGAGCCCAAAAGAGAAGACAGTCTTCTTATAATTTACTCTCAAAAGCACTCCTGCCATATTCTGTTCATTAGAAGTGAGCCAATAATTCCATTCCAGAGCACTGGGAGGGAGTACTCAAGGGCATGAATATCAGATAGTAGAGATCATTAAGTATTATCACAGAGGCTTCCTACAATGGCGTTGGAGTTTTATATTTTTAAAATGATTGTTTGGCATATGGTCTTGATTTTATTTATTTATTTATAGAAGATTTTATTTATTTACTTGACAGAGAGAGACACAGCGACAGAGGGAACACAAGCAAGGGTCGTGGAAGAGGGAGAAGCAGGCTTCCCACTGAGCAGGGAGCCTGATGCAGAACTCAGTCCCAGGGTCCTGGATCATGACCTGAGACAAAGGCAGACGCAATGACTGAGGCACCCAGATGATCTTGATTTTAATAAATTATTTCAATTTTACCTAGTTGCTAATTTGGATATTTGTTAATGAAATAAGGCTCTGTAAAGTCAGAAATCTGCTGATAAATTTCCTAGAAAATCCTTGATGTCAGGTCAAATTTTATGATCAACTTTTAGGCATTGAGCCTATAAAATCTACATACTGTTTTTTTATAGGTTCAATACCTTTCATCTAGTAACCTCTTGCAGTAAATTAAATAGTAAACTGTTTTCTACAACTCCAGTTTTTTTGAAGTATTGAATAAAAGTAAATTTTATATGGTGAGAATTTCACTTATTATATATTGGGCATAATTGGGCTAAATGTTATACATACTTTGGCCATTATATCTTTATTTAAAAAAAAAAGATTTTATTATTTATTTGAGAGAGAAAGAGAGAATGCACACAAGCAGTGGGGAGGGCAGAGAGAGAGGCAGGCTCCTACTGAGCAGGAGCCTGATGCGGGACTAGATCCCAGAACTCTGAGATAATGACCTGAGCTGAAGGCAGACGCTTAATGACTGAGCCACCCAGGTGTCCCGGGCATTATATCTTTAACTATGCCCTTTCCCTTTTTTCTAGGACTCCATCACACACACATTAGAATCCTTGAAATTGCTTGCAATCATTGATGCTGTGCTGTTTGTTAGTCTTTTTTCTCTTGCTTCATGGATAATTTTCTTTCTTTTTTTTTTTAAAGATTTACTTATTTTGAGAGAGAGAGAGCACATGGGGAAGAAGGGCAGAGGGAGAGAGAGAGTCTTAAGGAGACTGCGCTGAGTGGGGAGCCCAATGTGGGGTTCATTCATGACCCTGAGATCATGACCTGAGCCAAAACCAAGAGTTGGATGTTTAACTGACTGTGCCCTCCAGGTGCCCCATTCATGGATAATTTTCTCCTGCTATACAACAAATTTCCACAGACTTTGAGCCTTGAAATAACATCCATTTATTAACTCACAGTTTTATAAGCCGTAAGTTTGGAACAACCTATCTGGGTTCTCTCTTCGGGATCTCACAGGGCTGAATCAAGGTATTGACTGGGAATGAGGTTCTCATGTAAGGCTTAGCATCCATTTCCAAGCTCACTGTTGAGAAAATTCATTTTCTTGGACTTAAAGAATTAAGGTCCCTATTTTTCTGCTGCCCCTCAGTTCATAGCTGATCTTATGAAATAGAGACTGCCCACATTTCTTACCATATGGTCTCCTCCATTGTCAAGCCAGTAACAGTGCTTTGAATACTTTTCTTGCTTTGATCTGTAACTTCCCTCTGTGATCAGCCAGAGAAACAATCTGCTTTCAAAAACCTATGTGCATTAAGTCAAGTCTGCCTGGATAATCTTTCTTTCTTAAGATCATCTGTGTCATATAACATAATCACTAGGTAAAATTTATCATATTCATAGTCATGTGGATTATGTGGGGTTTGTGCACCAGGGGCATGAAATCTTGGGAGTACATCTTAGAATTCTGCCCACCTGAGATAGTTTTACTGCTCTTTCTTCAAGTTTAGCTATCTTTTCCTCTGTAGCATCATACCTCTCATTAATATCTTCTAGTATATTTCTCATCTAGACACTGTATTTTTTACCTATGAAGGTCTCATTTATGTCTTTTTAGTATCCATTTCTCTCCTCATAATGGTCATTTTTTCTACCTTCTTGAATAATTATAATAACTGTTTCAATATCTTTGCTAACTCATGTTTTTCATTTCTCATTTTTTAAAATCAAAATGTCTCCTGGTTATAGGTAATATTTCCTGCTTTTTTGCTTGCATGGTAATTTATGATCAAATGTTAGACACGGTGAACCTTGTATTTTTGAATGTTTGGTTTTTGTTGTATTCCTTCAAATTGTGTTGATTTTGTCTCAGCACACAGTTAAGTTACTTGGAACCTATCAGATCCTTTTAACTTTTGTCTTTAAGTTTTCTTTGTTAAGGCAAATCTAGAGCTGCCTTCAGTCAGGAGATAATTTAGTCCTTCTGCTAAACTGGCACACTTTTGAGGGTTCTACACAATGCCCCATGTATTATGAAATCTGTCCCCTCAGGATTATACAAAATAAACCATTCCCCACCTTCTGTAACCTCTGGGAATTGTTGGGCCTTCTCATTTCCAGTGGTTCTTTTCCTGGCCTTGGGTAGTTTCCTTTCAAACACTCAAAGAATAATACTCAGCCAGATACTCAAAGGTATACCTCTGAAGATCTCCAGAGCTCTCTCCTTCTCTCTCAGCAGCTCCGTCTCTTCTGGTAATTTGTCTTGAAAATTTTTCTTGCCTTGTTCACTATTTCTTTTTTATTTCTTTAATTCCACATATGAGTGAAATAATGTATTTGTCTTTCTCTGACTGACTTATTTCATTTGGCATTGTACTCTCTAGCTTCATCCATGTAATTGCAAATGGCAATATTTCATTCCTTTTTATAGCTGAAAAATATTCTTTTTTTAAAAAAAAGATTTTATTTATTTATTTGATAGACGGAGATCACACAAGCAGGCAGGGAGGCAGGCAGAGAGGGGAGGGGAGAAGCAGGCTCCCTGCCAAGCAGAGAGCCTGATGCAGGACTCGATCCCAGGATGCTGGGATCATGACCTGAGCTGAAGGCAGCAGCTTAACCCACTGAGCCACCCAGGCGTCCCTGAAAAATTTTCTATTACACACACACATACACTCCACCTCTTCTTTATTCATTGATCAGTGGACACATGGGCTGCTTCTATATCATGACTATTGTAAATAATGCTGCAAAATACAATCTATTCTGGAGAATGTTCCATGTACCCTTGAAAAGAATGTGTATTTTGCTGTTTTAGGATGGGATGTTCTCAATATATCTGTTAGTCAAATGTGTCATTCAAAGCCACTCTTTGCTTGTTGAATTTTTGTTTGGGTGATCTGTCCCTTGATGTAGATGGATGTTAAAGTCCCCTACTATTATTGTATTACTATCAATTACTTCCTTTATGTTTGTGATTAACTGCTTTATGTATTTGGGTACTCCCATGTTGAGTGTATAAATATTTGCAATTGTTATATCTTCTTAGATTGTTATTATGATTATATAGTGTCCTCCTTTGCCTCTCGCTACAGTTTTTGTTTTAAAGTCTATTTTGTTTGATGTAATTATTGCTATCCTGGCTTTCTTTTTACTCTTATTTTCATGATAAATGCTTTCCATCTCTTCACTTTCAATCTGCATTTGATTTTAGGTCTGAAATGAGTCTCTTGTAGGCAGCATGTAGGTGGGTCTTGTTTTTTTATATATTCTGTCACCCTAAATCTTTTAATTGGAGGATTTGGTCCATTTACATTCAAATTAATTATTCATAGGTATGTATATATTGCCATTTTGTTACCTTTTTTTTTTTTTTTTAAGATTTTATTTATTTATTTGTTAGAGAGAGAGAAGGAGCACAAGCAGGGGGAGCTGCAGGCAGAGGGAGAGACAGGCTTTCCGTTGAGCAAGGAGCCTGATGTGGGACTCAGTCCCAAGACCCTGGGATCATCACCTGAGCAGAATGCAGACACTGTATCACTGAGCCACCCAGGTGTCCCTGTTACTCGTTTTATGGTTGTTTTTGTAGTTCTTCTCTGTCTCTTCTCACCATAAATTGGCTTTCTTTAGTGATATACTTGAATTATTTTCTCTCTTTTTTTTGTATAGTCATTACTGATTTTTGGTTTGTGGTTACCATTAGGTTTATATATAACATCTTTGCATATAGCAGTCAATATTAAGTTGATGGTTGCTTAAGTTTGAACCCATTCTTTATTGCCTCCCCCCCACCCCCCAGTTTAAGTATAGGGAGTCATCCTTTTGATCCTTTTATTTTGTGAGTTCCTTGACTTATTTTTGTGAGTCCCTTGACTTATTTTTACTGCTTTTATGCTTGCTACTTTTCTTACTCTTCCTTGTAGTCTTTCCACTCAAAGAATCTCCTTTACCATTTCTTGAAGGGGCAGGAGTCCATTTGGAGTGATGCTGGCCCCTGTTGGCATTGCTTGCACACTGCCATGTTTATTGAAGGGGGTGGCTCCAGGAGAGCCCTCTGGACAGGTGTGTGGTGTTAGCTAGGTTAGCTAGGTTTATGCGTGTTTGCTATGGGAGGGGGCCAGGTTGGAGAAGGAAGATCTACAGAAGTGTGCAGGGTTGGGGCTGCTGTTAGCAAGCTAGGTGGGGAGTGTTTGTGCTGTGCTGATTTGTGTTTATAGGCTGGGGAGGGGAGTGAGAGATGGAAATCTGCACCTGCTGGCCCCTTTGTTCTAATAGAAGTCTCCCAAAGATCCCTGCTCCTCCAGCACAGGCCCTGAGATTAGTAAACAAACACCCCCCCTCTTCCTGCCCCCCCCACCATACACTCCATGTGTCTTTGAATTTGCTGCTTCTGTGCTGTATCTCAGCAGGACTGTTTGTTGTGCTGTCTTTTTGAGGGCAATTACTCAGTGTTCATCACCCTCCAGATTTCCAGGTGTTTAAGTCCCCCTAATCTTTAGAACTGAAGAAGTTAAGCCCCTTTGGTTTACAAAGTCAAATGCTGTGGGGAATCATCAGCCCAGTGCAGGTTCCCAGTGCCTGGGGTGCCTGGGGTAGGGTGTGATCCTCCCCTCTCTGTACCTGCAGTATCCCTTTGTCCTATGGCCATGCCTTTGGGTCAGTTTGGCTCCCGATTTCATCTCTTCCACTGATGTTGTTGTTCTGTAGGTGTATCTGTGGGACAAGGTGAGCTTGGGATCCTCCTCCAATATACTCTTCCTCCGAAGTCTGGATGCCCATTTTATTTTATTTATTTATTTTTTAAAATTTTATTTATTTACTTGATAGACAGAGATCACAAGTAGGCAGAGAGACAGAGAGAGGAGGAAGCAGGCTGTCCGCAGAGCAGAGAGCCTGATGTGGGGCTCGATCCCACAACCCTGGGATCATGACCTGAGCCGAAGGCAGCGGCTTTAACCCACTGAGCCACCCAGGTGCCCCTGGATGCCCATTTTAAAATGTCAGCTCCATCTTTAGGGGCACCTGGGTGGCTCAGTGGATTAAGCCTCTGCCTTCAGCTCAGGTCATGATCTCAGGGTCCTGGGATCTCAGCAGGGAGCCTGCTACCCCCCCCCCCTCCCCGACCTGCCTGCCTCTCTGCATACTTGTGATCTCTGTCAATTAAATAAGTAAAATCTTTTAAAAAATAATAAGGGGCGCCTGGGTGGCTCAGTGGGTTAAGCCTCTGCCTTCGGCTCAGGTCATGGTCTCAGGGTCCTAGGATTGAGCCCTGCATCAGGCTCTCTGCTCAGCGGGGAGCCTACTTCCCCCTCTCTCTCTGCCTTCCTCTCTGCCTACTTGTGATCTCTCTCTCTCTGTTAAATAAATAAATAAAATCTTTAAAAAAATAAAATGTCAGCACCATCTTTAGATCCAGGCGACATGGTTTCCTTTCCTGAACCCTGTGTTTTAGATACCAGTATTTCACAGGCACAGAAAACACATAAGGTTCTTTGTCACTGGGATCTGGAGCTTGGCTCTCATCTAATACAACCTGTGACATTATGCATCTATCTTCAGGGTTAATACTATTCAGGACCCAGTGAAATATTTAGCCACACCTTTTGCCCCAAGTACTTTTTTTTTTAAGATTTTTTATTTATTTATTAATTAGAGAGAGAGAGAGAGAGCACAGGCAGACAGAGAGGCAGGCAGAGGCAGAGGGAGAAGCAGGCTCCCTGCCGAGCAAGGAGCCTGATGTGGGATTCGATCCCAGGATGCTGGGATCATGACCTGAGCCGAAGGCAGCCGCTTAACCAACTGAGCCACCCAGGCGTCCCTCTAATTTTTATTTTTGTAAAGATTTTCTTTTTAAGTAATCTCTACACCCAACATGGGGCTCAAACTCACAACCTCAAGATCAAGAGATGCCTGCTCAACCAACTGAGCCACCCAGGCATCCCGCCCCAAGTACTTTTAAACAACAGTCATTGGCATCTGAATGACCTGAAGGTCTGTGTGCTTTACCACTACAGATATTGGAGATGGATACTGCTTCAGTATGAGAATTTGAGTAGCAGAAATGTTTAGTAAAGAGAAGACAAATTAATTAACTTTTGAATACTTCCTCTCAGGTAACTTGAATGTAGTAGATGCTTGCACAACAAAATATCATTTTTCTGTAGTGCCCAAGTGTCCATGTTCTTGCTTCTCCTCATGTTCCAATCTGTGTTTCCAGAGCATGGTGTTCACACAAACTGCAAATGGTGGCCAATGACAGTTTTCAAGATTAATTCTTATGATTTTAAATATTGTATATATGTGGGCCTAGATGTAACCTGAATAAAATGCAATACCAATTCTCCATGCTGTCAACTAAATGGATATTAAATGCTAGAAAATTGTGCCAATATGGGTTTTTTAGGACACGGATGCCAGAAGTACAAGGGATTTATTTGGGGGAAATGTCTGTTAAAGATCAAGGGAAAAGAGAGCAGGAATGGGTCAGGAAAGCCTTCAGACCACAATATAGGTCTGATACCTATGGAGAGAGAGGAAAGGAAGTAAGTTTGGGTAGGAGGAGCCTCTGACTGCAATATAGTTCTGAGAGTCTTGACCAGCACAGTGGGGATCTGTGGTACAAAGATTGCCAGTAGGGGAGTCCTAGATTAAACAGAAATGACTAACCCCTCCTTTCCCTCTCTCGTAGCCTCCAACTGAAAGCTCCCTTGAGATGGCAGAGCCTCAGACTGCACACTGAGGCAGATCCTGAAGGGGTGGCTAGAGGCCATTGATAACTGCACACTTTGTGTGCAGTTTTTCTTTTTTTTTTCCTTTGAAGTGAGATCTGAGTGGCTTACCTCCATGGCTGGCAAAAATTGTAAATAATCTTATTTTTATAAAAAACATAATGAGATTTAATATTTCCAAAAGATAACTTAAAATATCACTAGTCATGCTACAACATGGATGAAATTTGAGAACATTATGCTAAGTGGAATAAACCAGTCATAAGAAGACAAATACTGCATGATTTCACTCATGTAAAGATCTAAAATAGTCAGACTCTTAGAAACAGAAAGTAGGGGATGCCTGGGTGGCTCAGTTGGTTAAGCGGCTGCCTTCGGCTCAGGTCATGATCCCAGCGTCCTGGGATCGAGTCCCACATCGGGCTCCTTGCTCGGCAGGGAGCCTGCTTCTCCCTCAGCCTGCCTCTCTGTCTGCCTGTGCTTGTTCTTGCTCTGTTTCTCTCTCTCTGAC
This sequence comes from Taxidea taxus jeffersonii, assembly GCA_003697995.1. Classification (NCBI taxonomy): domain Eukaryota; kingdom Metazoa; phylum Chordata; class Mammalia; order Carnivora; family Mustelidae; genus Taxidea; species Taxidea taxus. The sequence continues at coordinate 85,501 of ML099493.1, read as the reverse complement.
AAATAAATAAATAAATAAAATCTTAAAAAAAAAAAAAAAAGAAACAGAAAGTAGAATGGTATTTGCTAGGGGCAGGGAGGAGGGCAAAAGGGAAGTTATTCAGTGGGTATAGAACAATATATATAGTTTCAGTTTTACATGATGAGAAGGTTCTAGAGATCTGTTGCACAAGGTGCCTATAGTTATGAGTATTGTCCAGTATGCTTAAAAATGGTTAAGATGGTAAATTTTATGTTATGAGATTTTACCACAAAAAATAGCTTTTATTTTAATTTAATTTTAGTATTATTTTTAAAAGTAGCTTCCACATCCAGTGTGGGCCTTGAACTCATGACCCTAAGATCCAGACTTGAGATCAAGAGTCAGCCATTGCACCCACTGAGCCACCAGGTGCCCAAATAAATAGTTTTTAAGAGTCATTCATTATAATTACTATTTTGCCTTCTCATTTTAATATAACATTTTGAAACAAGAATTAAAAATAAGTTTTTTCTTTTTTTATTGAGGTATAATTGATAAATAACATTATATGAGTGTCAGGTGTACAACATGATGTTTCTATATTTGTATACATTGTGAATTGATTACCACAACAAGTCTAGTTAATGTCCATCACCACATGAAGCTACAAAAATTTTTTTCTTTTGATGAGAACTTTTAAGATCAACCTTCTTGACAACTTTCAAATACACGATTCAGCATTGGTAATGTAGTTGTGATGTTGTACATTACATTCCATGCGTACCTGTAACTGGAAGTTTGTGCCTTTTTTTTCATCTTACCCATTGCTCCCACCCCTCCCACCCCATGCCTCTAGTAAGCACCACTCTGTTCTATGTATGTATGAATTCAGTTTTGTTTGAGATTCCACGTTAAGAGAGATTATATGATACTTGTCTTTCTGTGACTCATTTCAGTTAGCACATGATACCCACTAGTTCTAGCCATGTTGTCATGAATGGCAAGTTTTCTTTTTTCTATGGCTGAAGATCACATTTTCTTTACCTACTTATCCATTGATGGACACTTAGGGTGCTCCCATGTCTTGGCTATTGTAAATAATGCTGCAGTGAAAATGGGGGTGAATATGTCTTTTTGAGTCAGTGTTTTCATTTTCTTCAGCTAAATACCCAGAAGTGGAAATTCTGGATCATATGGTAGTTCTGTTTTAATTTTTGAGGAACCTCTATACTGTTTTCCAGAGTGACTGCACCAATGTAAATTCCCACCAACAGTGCACAAGAGTTCCCTTTTCTCCACATCCTCACCATTATTTTCACTCTAGCCCTAGGCTCTGCAGGCATTGAGATCTGCTGAGCTTCCATTTCTTCCAGATGTAAATCTCTCTGTCCTAAGTATAGCAATCTGACCCTAACAGTCTGTTGTTTTGTTTTTTTTTTATGACAGCTTGTTTCAGAAATCTGAATCTTAACTGTAACTTGTCCCTGATGATTTAAAACGGCAGAACCCCTGGCCCTCGAACATGCTGGGTCCCATGGATAGAGGGAGGGGTCAAGTGGGAGGAAGGAAGTCTCAGAGGGGCAGAGTGAGGAGATTGGTTTAGTATTGTATGTAAATGTTGCCAAGATTGAAACCAGCAGTGAGGAGTGGGTGTTAAAAGGCAGGAAAAATCTATCATCTTTAGAGGAACTGAACAGTGAAATTAATTACAGCCCATAACTAACATATCTGGAATTTACATTTGTCTTAAAGAGAAAAATCATATAACTCAGCCATTTTTCAGACAATGTTTTGGCTGTTTTAAAATGTCAAACAACAGTGCACACTCAGAAATATTAACTAAAAACTTTGAATTCATTCTCAAGATTTTCATTAAATCAGTACCACCTAGTGTTAAGCTGTTTTCAAAAGGCTAAAGGCTGGATGGGAGGTGTAGATATGTGGAGAAATTTTGGAACTGCATATATCAGAGCAAACTGGTTGTGTCCTATTACTGGGGGCATCGAATCATTATGTTATTGTGTGAATGAATACAAAATAACAGGCCTGGCTGGGGAGTATCCAGGGGGCAATAATTCCAAGCTGTTCGGCTTTGGAATAGTCACTTAACCTCTCTGTGCCTTGGGTTCCTTATTGATAACAAGGAGAGATAACCATCCAGTAGTCTGCCCTTATCGGCAGGTTTGCTTTCTGTGGTTTCGGTGACTCACAGTCAATTATGGTCCAGAAACAGATGATTGTCTTTCTGATGAATCGTCTGAAGGTCAGTCTTGGCTTCACTGTGTCACCTCACTTTGTCTTATCACGTAGGCATTTACTCATCTCATATTATCATAAGAAGGATGGGTACAGTACAGTAAGATATTGGGTATGGGGAGACCATATTCATATAACTTTTATTAAGTATGTTGGTATAATTACTCTACTTTATATTTTGTTATTGTTACTGAACTGTTACTGTGCCGAATTTATAAATTCTACTTCATCACAGGTATACGTATAGGAAAAGCATTGTGTATCTAGGGTTCAGTACTATCTCTGGTTTTAGGCATTCAGTGGCAGTCTTGGAATATATTTCCTGTGGATAAGAGGGAACTTCTAGTATTTCTTATCCTATTAAGCTACCGTGATGATTAAATGAGATTATGCATGTGAATAAAATACTAGAGCAGGGCTTGGCACATACCAAGCATTGTAAATATTATCCATAGTTATTGTTTCCTTATCCATGTGTATTTGCTCTCATCCATGAATTGATTATACATCTAAGCTAACTGCTGCTTTCCAAAATGTGTTCATTAGGAAAGCATTGAGTGGACCATTTTAAACTCATCACCACCACAAATAAAAATAAAACTACTCAGAGATTATATGATAATGGTTGTGTGTCCATTGTCATCCTTGTACCAAAAGACTAGTATTAGATTAGGGTGGATAGTCCATTTTAAATCCCTACCATAAGTGTAAATCCCTACCATAAGTCTGAAAGTCAGGTTTCAAAATGATTCTTTGAAAGGGCATAAAAGCAGTTTATTTTTCATGCCTGTTCTTGAAATATATCACAGACTCTATGAAAAAGGAGAGGGAGTAGGAGGCAAGACTTCTTAGATGAATGTGAGATTTAAGATGTTACTTGCCAAAGAGGTCTTGTTTTTACACATTTCAAAATTGTGTCCCCCAGGTTTCAGTGATGACACCCAAAGTTGGTTGAGTGGCTAATGAGAAAAGCAAACAATTCTGTCTGGTACTTCAGGACCTCTGCTCTACTACTAACCACTATTCACTCCCAACTCTTCACTACTGTTCATTCTTCACCCAGAGAGCCATGGGACCAGAAACACTTTGCATTTCCAAATTGGTGATATCAACAGGGAATATGGGAAAATTTGAGGGCCTTGAAAATAACTGGAAATTATTACATAGAATGCTATTTGAATTCTATTATATGGGATTCTATTGATTTTTTTCTTCCTTTTTGACCAACCTTACTATGCATTAGAAGCCAGAATCCCTCTCATTGCCCCAATGAGAGCCAACTCTGAACATTCTTCTTCCTTGAGAGACAGACCTAGGAAAACAAAGCCTCTAATATCCAGATCCATTGCTTGCCTGCTTCTCAGTCTGGAGTTCCAGTTCCATGTGTGAAGAATAATTCTCTCCTTGACACTGGCTATTTCAAGGGAGAGGGAGCTCCCTAACCTAGAATGGCCTTGCTTGTTAGGTCTTGACCCTCTCCCCTAAAAGACAGCTAAGAGTCACTTGGACACAAAGGTTCTGAAGACAAAGCCAGCCACCCTTGAACTGCTCATAAAGTGGCCGGTGTGCCATCTAGAGGCATACATAGAGATCATCATGCCACCATAATGTCGGTCACAGCTCTTGAAATGGACTCCTTGAGTCTCTTTAGACTCAACTTCCCAGGTTCCCTCCACTTGCTTGTTTTTCAGGGCCCTTCCTCTCCTGTTTAAAATTCTTGTATTACTTTTTGGCCACTTCTTTCCAAAAGTGAAGTCCCTGCAATGAAATATTTGACTCCTGGTGTGGTGTGACAGGTCCTGGTAGGTAAGTGATAACCAGTGAAGAAGACTATTTCTTCTAGCTTCTGGAGAAAACCTAGACTATACTCAATAAATACTTCTCTCTACTCTTAGTATGGTTAAGGTGTCCAAGCTGTCGTTTTAATCTTTTCTGCTTTGAAGTTCCTGGGAGAATCTTACGTCACCTTGCTCTTACCCTCTGACTTTAATTAAAAGACTTCTTTATCTCACCCGAAACTCTTCCTCAGATTTCAAAGCCTCCAGGCTGCATACCTTAGGAGAGTCAGTAGACTTCTTCTTATCTCTTGGTTATGGGTGGTCAAACTTATGTAGCCATTTTTTGGGATGAGGTGTCCTCAAACATACCATATTGGATTTTCTTTTCTGGCTCTGTGGACCATCGTGGGCAAATGATATCCATCTCTGGTCTCTTTTCATTATCTAAGGAGTCCTGTTTTCAGGTATTAAAAATTCCTATCTTAACTGAGTCAAAGTCAAATCCCTACCTCCACCCTTTGTACTCAGCTCAGGGCTGACCTATAGTCCCACAGACCAGCAGTGGGGAGGTCTGTCCTTCTGCTTCCCTGATCCATCCTCCAGCCTCCTCCAGGGTTTGGTTGTGCAAGAGGATGACAGAAAAAGAACAGCCTGTCTTTTAACTTAGCTGAAGCTATGTGTATTCCTCTCCTTGACAGCAAATACCCCTTCTTATGGATAAGCAGAGTGCTGGCCTTTCTCTGCTGAGGAATTTCTGGGCACACCTCTCCCCTTTCATCCCCCCATGGGCCTTCTCATTACACTATTTTCTGGCTCAAGTATGGTACTTTGTACAGTCTTATGAATCTCCACGTCCTATTCCAGAGACCTTGCCTGGGTTCTCCTTATCCTAATGGGCATCCTTTTGGGGGCCTATGAAGATGATGATCTTGTGATGACTGTCTGTGTTGTCAGTCTGGGAAATGGGTGCCCCTGTCCACAGCTGGTATGAGTGCTGCGGGCTTCCACTGCCCTGCTCTCTTCTTGCACTGGCAGCTCTAGCCAGTCCCTCACCTTATACCTTTTTGTTAAGAATAGGTGCCAGTTTTTATATTTTTTAAACTCTGGGGGACATCTGTCAAACTTTCTTACTTTGGTTTTACAGTCATCTCTTCACTGGCCACTCCTTCCCCCTAAAACATTTAATTGTAGGGTGACTGCTCCTTCAGTAAATTCTCCTATGATCTGTCTCCTTGGTAGGAATTCTTCATTGAGCTGCACTTAATATTTTTGTAATTTCCTGCCTGTATGATAAACTTCAAAAAAGCTTATGTAAACAGCTAACAATTACGAGACTTCTTCAAGATAAAAACTTTTGCACAACAAAGGAAACAGTCAACAAAACCAAAAGACAACCAACATAATGGGAGAAGATATTTACAAATGACCTATCAGATAAAGGGCTAGTATCCAAAATCTATAAAGACCTTATCAAACTCAACACCCAAAGAAAAAAACCAAACAGCCAAAGAACAAAAACAGGAGCAAAAAACAGGAACAGACATTTATCAAAAGAAGACATACAAATGGCCAACAGACACATGAAAAAAAATGCTCCACATCACTTGGCATCAGAGAAATACAAATCAAAATCTCAATGAGATACCACCTCCCACCAGTCAGAATGGCTAAAATTAACAAGTCAGGAAATGACAGTTGTTGGTGAGGATGCAGAGAAAAGGAGAACCTTCCTATATTGTTGGTAGGAATGCAAACTGGTGCAGCCACTCTGGAAAACAATGTGGTGGGTCCTCAAGAAGCTGAAAATAGAGCTACCCAAGACCCAGCAATTGGACTAACAGATATTTACCCCAAAATTACAAATGTAGTGATCCAAAGGCACACGTGCACTCCAATATTTATAGCAGTAATGTCCACAGTAGCCAAACTGTGGAGAGAGCCCAGATATCCATTGACAGATGAATGGATGGAGAAAATGTGGTATATATAAAATGGAATATTACTCAGCCATCAAAAATGAAATCTTGCCATTTGCAATGATGTGGATGAAATTAGAGTGTATTAAGCTAAATGAAATAAGTCAATCAGAGAAAGATAATTATATGATCTCACTCATATGTGGAATTTAAGAAAACAGGATCATTGGGGAAGAGAGGAAAAAAGAAAACGAGAGGAAAAAATAAAACAATGAAATCAGAGAGGGAGACAAACGATAAGCGACTTTTAGTCATAGGAAACAAACAGGGTGGTTGGAGGGGTGGGATGGGGGTTGGGGTAACTGGGTGATGGGCATTAAGGAGGAAGGCACGTGATATAATGAGCAGTGGGAGTTATATAAGACTAATGAATCACTGACCTTTACCTCTGAAATCAATAATACATTATATGTTAATTAGTTGAATTTAAATAAAAATTTAAAAAATAAATTACACAAGATTAAAAAAAAAAACATTTAACAATGAATCTTGCATTGACAGTTACACCTCAGTATTGCTTCAAGTTGCTTAGCTGTAGTCTCTGACAAGTTTAGGAGTACACACATGCACAGAGGAAGCTCCTTCACCCCCACCAGGACCGAGCATGGGGTCTCTTTAAAACAGTGGTGAGCATCCTTATGTGACCTGGGGATTTATGGGCAATCACCTTTAGTCAAAATAAGGAGGTGCTGGCTGTGGACCCTAAAGGGTCTAACAGAGGAATTAGACGTTTTCCCAGGCTGCAAGCTGCCTATGAAAGGTCTCCAGCAACTAAGAGACCTGTAATTTAATCACAAGAAGAGTTGGGTATTTGTTCCTATGTTTTGTAACTTCAGACTTGTTGGACAGGTCTTTACAGACTGAGATATATATATTTATACATACACTTTAAAAAATAAGAGCCAGTTGGACTGCAGAGTATGCTAGGGGTTAAAGGGTGCTTTATACCCTCAAATAGAAATGTATATATACATTTTTGCTTGTTGCTTAAATACTATATTTAGGATAGTGACAAATGCCTTAGACCTTTTGCATCTCGCCTCTCATTAGTCACTCCCTCAGCGAATGTGTCTTATCCCCTAGAAACAAAAGCTTCCCCTTTGGGAGATGATTCTGTATTTCTAGGTAATTCTAGCAATTGCTCTGTAAACCACTGGCTATTCTGGGTACCAATGGTGAGACCTTGCTTTAGTTAAAAGTTCTGCCTTAACCTAGAGCAACTCTTTTTCTCTCATTGGATGACCTTAAAAATGAAGCCACTTCCTTGTCATTTTTGGGTTCCTTTTTAAATCGAGAAAGACTGTTAGAGAAGGTGACCTTCTGATTCAGCGCTTCGTGCTTTAACATGAGGCATAACAGCTGTGTTCTGTGGAATAAGCAACTTCCCCAAAAAGTGGCCCTTATTCATCATTAAGGTTCTCACGGAGAGGTAAAAATTACCACTTAAAGTTAAAAATAGGTTACCTAAATTTGCAGACCACTCATTTTAGCATATTGTGTTACTGTACAGCCCAAAAAGTAGAAAGACACAGTCTAATGGCTTATGGAAGAGAATATGAGAATTCACTCATAGTTTGAAGATTTTCTGATGAGTTACAAAACAGATTTCACTCATGGGGGGAATCTATCTTGTAATCCTGGTAGCATCTTTTTCTTAAAAAAAAAAAAAAAGCACAGCTCTCTTATGCACAGTAGTTTTGACATTTTATTAGCATGCAGCTTAAATCCCTTTGTCTAAGGTTCTGGCTCTAAATTCCTGACCAGGCAGAAGCCCAGAATGAACTGTGAATGAAAGAAGAAATTAATTTGACAACCAGTACTGTTCCGTCCCCGGGAGGGTGTGAGCAGTGCAGTGCTGCACTCTGTTGGGCTGCTCCAGAAACAGACAGTGTGCATTTTGTCTGCCAAGAGAGTGTTCCCAGGGAAATGTCTCCAGTCACTTCCCTGGGAATAACCTGGCTGTTGATTAAATACAGAGACTCTTCTTTTAACAGAAGAGCAAGAGAAACACAATAAGTGAAGCAATAGGATAGAAAATGAAATGGTAAAAACTCTTTGATGGGCAGTGAATGTCTATATCCCCTCTGCCCCCACTAAATATTATATGTTGAACCCCTAATCCCCGATATGATGGTATTTGGAGTAGGGTCTTTTGTAAGTAATTAGGGCATGAGGGTGTAGCCCTTGTAATGGGATTAGTGTCTTTATACAAGAAATGTTTTTTTTCTGCATCTATGGAGATGATCATATGATTTTTATTCTTAATTCTGTTACTGTGGTATATAGCACTTATTGATTTGTGTAAGTTCAGCCATCATAGCATCCCAGGGATAAATCCTACTTCATCAGAGTGTGTGATCCTTTTACTAGGCTGTTGAATTTGGGTGGCTAGTATTTGGTTTAGGATTGTTGGTTTCGGCTGGCGCCTTGATCTTGGGCTTCCTGGTATCCATAACTGTTAGGAAATAAATGTAATCTAGTTCTGGCCAATGAAATATAAGAACAATTAGGCTGGGGGAAAGATTTTTCCCCCCTTATAAGAGCAAAAGCTGCAGGAGAAGAAAGTTCCATCTGTCTACTCATCCTTTACTGCTTCTGGAGCTGTTAGGGGCTGAGAATGTGGCAGACACCTTGTAACCATCAGGTGTTAATTCTGTGGAGGAAACTACTAACCTGGCAGCCACTGACCACCCATGGAAGAGCCAAGCTTGGAGCTTCTTGTTCTTCAGGGTTTAAGCTTTTGAGGTTGGATATTCTGTTACTTAGAGCTGAATGCTTTTCAGCCGCTACAGATGATTTAAAGTCTGGGTAGGAAGTAATGCTTCTTCACACTGCTGCCTGGAAGAGTGTTTAAACTGGCCATCCTGCCTGCTCTTAGTTCCCTTAGTTAGTGCTTTGATTGCTTAGTGACCTGGGAGCCCTGATGGTTACAGTTCAGTGAGACTTGAGATGTGTAAAAGCAGACTTCTGACCTGAAGCTGGCCTCTGAAAGTGTGGTTTGGGGGCCCCTGGCTGGTTCAGTTGGTAGAGCAGGCATCTCTTGATCTTGAGGTTGTGAGTTTGAGCCCCATGTTGGGTGTAGAGATTACTTAAAAAGAAAATCTTTACAAAAATAAAAATTAGAGGGACGCCTGGGTGGCTCAGTTGGTTAAGCGGCTGCCTTCGGCTCAGGTCATGATCCCAGCGTCCTGGGATCGAGTCCCACATCGGGCTCCTTGCTCGGCAGGGAGCCTGCTTCTCCCTCTGCCTCTGCCTCTGCCTGCCACTCTGTCTGCCTGTGCTCGTTCGCTCTCTCTCCCTCTCTCTCTGACAAATAAATAAATAAAATCTTTAAAAAAAAATAAAAATAAAAATTAGATCATAAAATCTTTTAAAAATAAAAAAAAGTGTGCTTTGAATGGCATAAAATCTTCTACTTAGTAGATAAAATAAAGTGAATTTCCTTATATTCTGTTTTCAGATCTGACATTCTAGTGGTAGAGATTATTTTTTCTCAGAGTCTTTAAGAGTTCATTCGTTCTTTCTTTCTTTCTCACTTTCAGATTTTATTTATTTATTTGACAGGGAGAGGGAGAGAGAGCACAAGCAAGGGGAGCAGCAGGCAGAGGGAGAAGCAGGCTCTCCGCTGAGCAGAGAACCCACTGTGGAACTCGGTCCCAGGACCTGAGCCAAGGCAGATGCTTAACTGACTAAAGCATCCAGGTGCCCTAAGAGTTCTTTCTTAATTTGTATATTTTCTTGAGCAGAGACTAGCATCCTATGATGGTGAGTTTTACCAGCTCACATATCAGGTGAGATGGAGAAGTTTAAGACAGGGACAAAATAAAAAGAATCTTGGGATTTGTGAATTGGTAGGGATCTCTGAGATCATCTAGCCTCACACCTTTATTTTGTAGATGAAAAATACTGTGGATTGGAGAGGTTCAGTGGTTTACCCAGATAATGTTCACCTTAGAGCTAGAATTTTGATTCTCAGACTTCCTGCTCAGTGAATTTGATACTCAGTTGCCACCCCTAAAGTAAGTGTTTTTACAATATGCTGGGGGGAACCTTTTGCAGTTTCTCTACCTGGGTCTGGAATATGTGGGTTTGAAGCTTCATTTGAATAGTAAATATACTTTTTGCAATTGTAAGGATGAGCAGCGGGAAAGGAGGAGTGGATGGAGATTGGAGGGAACAGATACAAGGCCACTGGCCTCAGGATTTTGTTGAGGTCTAAGCCTGCTTTTGCCCTCTTTCTGTTGGAAGGGGCAGTTCCTTCTCTCCCTCTTCCTATCTCCATTCTTACTGACCGCATAGGCTAAATGCATCATTGTCTTTAATAAACAACCCATTTAACATTTTGACACTCGTTAGCTCATTTAACAAATGTCGCTGCAGGGGTGCCCGGATAGCTCAGTCGTTGGGCATCTCCCTTCAGCTCAGGTCATGATCCCCAGGGTCCTGGGATGGAGCCCTATGTCGATGTTGGGCTTCCTGCTGGGCAGGAAGCCTGCTTCTCCCTCTCCCACTCCCCCAGCTTGTGTTCCCTCTCTCTGTGAAATAAATAAATAAAATCTCAAAAAAAACCCCACACACCCAGATGTCACTGCATTCTATATTTACAGTTGCATCACATTCTTTAAAGAAATCCATTTCTGAGATTTGTAAAATTAATCACTGCTATGCATGTTTATTAAAGTTTCAGAGACTTTATATATTTCTGTGGGATTTTCAGCTAAAACTATTTCTTAAAATTAAGGTTAAATTAGACATATTCCCCTATTTTTGTCAGGTGTCTAAGGATCTATAAGGAAATGCATCATTTAAATAAATTCTGACTTTTTAAAAAAAAGCAAGACTTTGTTGCAATGTCAACAGTAATTAATCACTGCCTTAGACATGCTGTTTTTAAATATGTTCTTTCAAAAGACCCACACCTGTGGTGTTTTTGTTGTTTATTTTTACAAAGACACCTATACAATCCTTCTATTCTGAACATTCCAAGGAGCATAAATCTTGGAATGGTTTCTGTGTTCTTTTGCCCTCTGCTGGCTAAACTGAGACCTTCCTAAAAATCGTGTCATTCAGATAATCTATGGTCACCAATGTACATCCTCTGTCCTGCTTATGTTTAGGTCTGTGTGGCAAGAGCCTCTTTAACAATCTTTATGCAGGATATAAAAATCTAGCTTTAGACTGCTGCTGTTTCTCAAGATAATCCATGACGTGATGGCTCTAGCTATGAGATCTATCTGTTCTCAAGCATTTTTGTATTTATCCCTGGCATCCTATGATCAGTACCTTATTACATACTATTCTATTTCTGAATTGTCTCTACCGCCTAATTTAGTAGATACATCAGTGTGTAAATATAAATAAGCTCTATCATTTTGTCTTGCTTATCAATTGCTTAGTATTTATCTTGTTTTCTCAGTATGACTATCAATCTTCTAGGCCTTCAACCCCATCCATTGGATTCAAAAGAAGCTTCAGACATGGCAACTAAGCCCTCACACATCCTCCAGACTTTAATAGGAAAGATGAGGGGACCTTCGTTCTTGCTGTGAACCTGGCATTCCCAGGCATCTTCCAGTCCACCTGCGGCACTCAGAAGGGAGCACACACATTTGGGTAAGGTCCGCCCTTCCCCCTGGGGCCCATTGGAGGAGACTGAACCAGCTCATTGCCTTAGACCAGTATTCTGTTTGTCTTCGCTGGTGGTGAACACAGCCTGGTGTTACTTAAGGTCTGCTATCACCAAGACCCCGCTGCTCTTTCTCCTCTTCCATGTAATTCTCACAAGTCTTAGCTTCTGAGGTAGGCTATGGAGTGACTGCTGCCCTTGGATTTCTACTATCGTTGGTTTTTTAATGTTCTTCTTTTTTTTTCCCCCTAGAGGGAGAGTTTGTGAAAAATTAGAATTGGGTGGCTGGCATTTTTATCCTAAGGGAAAACTCCGGAAGTTCTCTTCTGATTTTTTGTTCCGTTTTGATTTGTTTTCTGAATGAGGTAGAAATCAAAGACCATCAGCTGAATGAGGGGTTGGAGGAGAGGGTGTAATGAGCTGTTGGGGGAGCTGGAGGCTGAAAGGACAGTGTTACCTACTAGGGAGCAGGAAGACACTGCTTGAGGTCTGTGGTAATAAATTTAAAGTAAGACCAGTCAGCATGACCATGGGCTTTTCTCCATCCTGTTGTGGTTTTACCAAATGGATGCAAAGAAATGTGCAAAACAGATAAGAGGACAACTTCAAAGCATTCTGTGAAACACAAATAGAGACGAACAAATAAGAGGACATCCCACCTTCTTGGGTTAAACAAGGTAGCATCAAGGAGATGCCAGTCCTCTCCAAGTTGATATATACATTTATTGTGACTACCTTGTGGCCTTTGTTTTTTTACTGGAGTCAGAAAAGTTTCCAAAGTACTTTCCTGAGAAAGGCACAATGGACAAAAGATATGAACAGGTTGTTAAATGTTTTTTAAAAATGTAGAGGGAAATGGCCTGTAACTATCTGAAAATCTACTCCATTTTACTTATATTAAGAGGAAAATGAATTTAAAAAGTATTTAAAAATATTACTACTCACCAAAGGCAGCGACTACACTTGTGGTGAGCATAGCGTAATGTGTAAACTTGTGGGATCATTACCTTGTACACTTGAAACTAATGCAACATTGTCAATTATACTAAAAAAAATTACTGCTCACCTATCTAATGGGCAAAACTCAAAATGTTTGCTAATATGGTCTGTTAGTGAGGCTCTGGAGGAACAGTTGCTGTCTTAATTGTTGGGAGTACAAAATGGTACAGACTCTATAGAGGATAATCTGGAATTAACTAATGAAGTTACATTTCATTCACCTGTTGACTTAGCAATTCTATTTTTAAGAATCTCTAGAAATTTGAAACACTATGTTCAGGGAGTTATTCATTGTGGCATTATTTATAATAGCAAAAGAAAAACAATCCAAACAGCCATCAGTAGGGGATTTGTCAAAGCAAAATAGAAAACAGAGTAGCTATTAAAAAAAAACAACCCAGCTCTTTAAAAACAAGATTCAGAACAAAAGACTAGTAAAAGATATACATAGAATACTCTCTTTTGTGTAATGAAAGATGAGAAATAAGAATGTTTGCTTATCAGAGAAAGTCAGTTATCATATGGTTTCACTTATTTGTGGAACATAAAGGAATAGCATGGAGGACATTAGGAGAAAAGAAAAAAGGATGGGGGGAAAGAAGAAGGGGAGATGAATCATTAGAGACTATGGAATCAGAGAAACAAACTGGGTTATAGAGGGGTGGGTGGGGGAATGGGTTAGCCAGGTGATGGGTATTAAGGAGGGCATGTATTGCATGGAACACTGGGTATTACACGCAAACAATGAATCATGGAACACTACATCAAAAACTAATGATGTATTGTTTGGTGACTAACATAATATAATAATAAAAAAAAGAATGTTTGCTTGTTTCTGCCAAATACAAAGGCCTTGGAAGGATAAATAAAAATATTAGTAAAAATTACTTTGTAGAAGGGGGAGGAAAAAGAGCTGAGGAGATGGAGGTGAAGGTGACACTTCTTTAAAGACAATGAAGAGTGTAAACATTTTACAAATTAAAAAATAATAATAAGATGAAATGTAAAAGGAAAGTAAAAGCAAACCCTCAGACTGGAAACAAGTGAATATAAAATGAATAGCCAGTCAAGGGACCCCATGCCTCTTGTTAACCCTTCATGTAGGAGTTTCCCTGGTAAAACCTGCACTTCATACCCAAATCTGGGCCTCTAGAATTTGCACAGCTTGTCTCAATTATGTTTATTGTGTCTTGTCCATCTTTTCCCACTCAGCAGCCAGTGTTTCAGGGCAGGGATCTTTGTTTTGTTTACCGACCTATCTCGTCTATACAGTGTTTGGTGCATAGTAGGTGCTCAATAAATATTTTTGACTGGATGAAACTCTTTGTGGGCAGGGAAGCCATTTATTGTATGTACTTGTCTTAATGCCCCAGATCTTGTGTAGGGAGGGCTAGCATAGTGATTGCTTAATATATATTTTTATCTCAGTCCAAAGGTTTTTAGCAGAACTACAACTCCATTTCTGTGTTCAATGTCATTTACTCACATCTGGCCAATAGCTCTAGATGGTGCTGTCATGACTTGTCTGCAGCTGGAAGTCCCTGGAAGGCAAGACATTGCCAGGCTCTTGCTGTGTTGAAAGTGGCCCAGACTGTCAAAGATAGACTCTCCTTTCTCTTTTGATAGAGCAGAACTGCTGAGCTGCTTTGAGATGATTCGGAGTGCTCTCTGCATTTCTTTCTACTCAGCTTACAACATCAGTGATATTTTGGATTTGCGGAGAAATCAATCTCTCTTTGAAAATAGCTACACACACACACACACACACACACACACACACAGTCTCTTTTTGAAAATAGCTATACACACACACACACGCACACACGCACAAACGCATGCACGCACACACAGATGAAGAGATTTCTTTCAGTAGCTCTGATTGAATAATACACTGGATAGATCTGACTCTCAGTAAGACCAGCATCCCTCTCTGAACATTTCATTCTCTCCATAAAGTCCACAAAAAGGCTTCAGTTGGGAATCCACTTCATAAAAAGTTTTGCCCTGGGAGTGAGTGAGAGATGTGGTTTTAAATCCTCACTCAGGCAAGTTATTAACAACCTTCTAGGACTCCGTTTCTATAATTTCAGCAACACCTGTCTTGTGGAGTTGTGGGAAACACAAGCAAATATATGTGTCACCCCCCTCCCCACCAGCACAGCCCCGGTTCTTTGCTGAAGGGTGCTAGTAATAAAATTAGACTTCCTATTCTTACTAAAAATTGTAGGAAAAAGATATTGGAAGGAAATATATCAAAATGTGGACAGTTACTGCCATGCAGTGGTAACTGTCCATGAGGCGGTTTTGTCCTTTTACCTTGGTGATTTAAACTTTCCTGGATTTTTCATATCTTGTAAAACATTATATAATAGTTTTATAATCAGAAAACGTTAATAAAAATAATTAGCATAACCCTTAATAGTTAAAAAAAGTTATCATTCTCCTTCTATGATTCTGTTCTGTTTCTCAATAATAATTCACAACAAAAACCAAACTAGAGTTGTGTCAGGCCCTTTCATTAACAACCAGAATTCTTACAAGCACACAGACCTAGGGCCTGAAAAAAAATTAGTCTGCAAATAAATATGAATTAAGAATGAAAACTAAGGACTTGATCTTTAGCACAGATGTTGAAATCAAAACTTTTAGGACCTCGTGAGCAGATGGCAAGTCTTTTAAATTGTTAGCCAAGAAGAATAATCTCAAGATCAGGGAATGGCTCAACAGAGTGCCCTGTGTGAAGCAGAGAGCAGAGGTAGGGTGCATATTTCCTATCCAGCAAGGCAATCTTTCTCTGTTGGGAAGGCATCTTCAGTGGCCCTCTGGAGAGTCAGGCATAGAGCAGTGAGGCAGCAAGCAGTCCCCCATGCCACAGCCACCCGTGGTGATCACTGTGGATAGGAGTAAGATGTCACAGCCACGTTGTACGTGCCCCCCACAAAGGGATGGTTACATTTGCATCACGTGATGGGCGGGAGGGGCAGGGGACAGTTATCAGAGATTGAAACCCAAGAAGGAAGGAAGTGGTAGAGGTGGTGGTTCGTGCCCTTCAGACCTGGCAGCAACTTCCACCTCCTGTCACTTGCAGGGTCTGTGGTCAGGGTTGCAGAAGTGGGAACAGAGGAGGCTTTTTTGACCACTCAGTCCCTGTGCATCAGACTTCTAACCACACAGCATTTCACAACCAAGGAAACAGGAAGTGGGGACTTAGAAAGATACACGGGTACAAGAAGCAGTATACTAAAGACTTTAAAGGGCAAGTATTTTTGCCAGTATAGGTTATTCAGTAAGCAAAGATGCTGAAATTCATTTCCCATGTGGTCTTTTTTTTAAAATACAATATTGTTGACCAGCTCTATAACTCAAGACATCTGCATTCTATTGCAAGGCTCTGCAGCCTGAAAATCAGAACAAACCATTCATCTCAGAGGCCTACAGCACAGAGCAAGGGTCAATTAGTTACCAAAATTGATATTATTATGGAAAAGAATTTATGATAGAGAAGAGATGACAAGCCATCTTTATAACTCTGGCAGCACCCTTAGATTGCACAGATAAGGTTAGGAAATTAATCAAGTAGTTGCATCCATCTGTCTTCTGGAAAACATGTCTAGTTTTTTTCCTTTTGCTTCACTTCATCTATATGTCTGTCCATTAGAAGCAGGTTTTTTATTTGCTTTCTCCTCCCTCTCATTTAACTCTTTTAGAAAAGAACTTGAGCAGGGTTTTCAGGAAGAAAGCACCTTTTTCTGCTCAGGGCATCCCCTGATTCCCAAGTGGAAATTCCCAGATCTCAGTAGGAACACCTGCCTATTTGGCAGTGGCTCCAGAACTGAGGTCAGGAGGCTTGTGCCCAGAGGAGAAAAATAACCGGTTGGATCAGTAGGTGAGAGCATAAATAGGGCGGAAACAAAAGAAAAGGTGAGCTGTAAGTGGGTCGGGAGATCAGAGTCGGCCAAGTAGGCCCTGGAATGCTCTGCTGGTAAGCCTGCCAGAGAGGATTTCAGTCCCTGACAGCTCCCCACCCCCCAAATCCCGTGGTTGGGGGGGGGGGGATGGGATGGTAGGATGACTCAGCATTTCGTATTATTACTAATAAGGCCAACCCCAGAGGCCCTAGCACGGCTGACTGCTGTTAAAACCAGACCAGTCTTCTGGCTTTCTGGCTTCTGGTTCATTCTAAGTCTATATAGCAGTAGGGTATTCCAGAAGGAATGTATCAGTCATCCCAGTATTTAATGCTATTTCATTACTTTTTTAAATTTGGGCCAACAGCCTGAACCAGTTAGGCTTTGGGCTGATGCCAGCTTCTTTATATAGGTGCATTGTCACATAATAACAAATAACCTTTTTTGGTGATTGCTAGGTGCTAACAGTGTGTGAACTTTACACAGACACCCCTTTTAATTCTCAGAAGCAAGCCACAAGGTAGGTATTATGTCCATTTGCAGATGAGAAAGCTGAGGCTCAGAGATACCAGTGAGATTTCTCTGATATCTCTGAGCCTCAGCTTTCTCATCTAACTCAAGCCTTTCACTTAGGAGTCCAGGTATCCTCTTAACCTGTACTCTCCACTGCCCAGGAGTGATTACAAATGGCCTATTGAGTTTAAACGAAAGTCGGAAGGTGATTGTATGCAGGAGAACATGAAGAAAATTAAAAGCAAACAGAAGGCCAAGAATGGGTTGAGAAGGGGAGAACAGAAGGAGAGAATGGGTTGAGAAGAGGAGAACAGAAGGAGAGAAGCGTGTGCTCCTGTGGAGAATCAAGATGGTAGAACCACTGGCTCTTTATGGTCATTCAAGACAGTATAGAGACTTGAATACCTAGTAGCATCTCTTCAAGATAGACATGTTGTTATCTCCATTTTCTAAGTATGAGTTCTGTGGATTTATTATTTAGATTTATGTTCTAGCCATCAGAGAACAGGTATAGATTCAGAGTGACTGTGTGTCCCCGTGTCACACTGTTTCCCCTTCTCCCCTCCCAGAAAACTTTACTATTAAAGTAGACTGGGTAACACAGCAAATGCCAGGCATTGTCTTCAGAAGGTTATTGTTGAAATGTACATGTTGTCCTCCAAGTCAGATTCCATGAGGGCAAGGATTTTGTCTTGTCCACCTCTATACCCCTAGCTGTCCGAATGTAGAGAGTAATCTTTATGTACTGAATAAAGAGTGTATAACTAAATGGATTGAAGAGGAGGCTGAGTGTCCCTCGAAGTCTTTGTTGAAACTCTTGTCTAGGTGATTCATTGACTTTGCAAAGTAGAAAATAGTACTGGGTAGCAGGTGATATTTTGGGGGATGGTTGGGTAGGATTGGGGCAGGAAAGTTTGGGGCTTGGGACTCTGTGGAGGGAGAGCTGGAGAACTGGTGGGTAGGATAAACTTCCCCCTACCTTCTACTTCAGTATCAGGGTCTCCAGACTGACCTCTCATCCCTCCCTCAGCTTTAGGAGAGGAGGCTTTCTGACTCAGCAAAGCTGTCATATCCAGGGTCTTCTCAAGCATTTGATCCTTATTTCCACTAACAACTTCGGACAAGCACGGGTATTCCTCCTCCAAGACAAACAAAACAAAATCTGGTTCAAATTTGTGGTTTTTTCTAGTCATCACCCTGTTTCTCTTCTTCAGTTCACTGTTGAACTTGAATAAGTGGTCTGTACTTTTTAATCTTCAGTTTCCCAGTACCCAATAACTCTTAATTCCTTGAAATCTGGCCTTTGCTTCTACTGCTTTACTAGAACATTCTCTTTTCCTCTCTCTTGTAGAAAACCAACAGAATAGAACACTTTCCATCTGACCACTAGTCATCCCTGGTATTCCTTTCTCTTTTTTCCTTTTATGGATAAAACTCTTCTGAATTTTAGCTGGGCATATCGATGCCCAACTAGAGACTGCATTTCCCAATATCCCTTGCAGCTGGGTATGGCTGTTGGGCCAGGAGCTGGGAGCAACTTGCTGCTCCTGTCCAGTTCTCCGTTTTTGTTCTCACTCTTGACTAGAAGCAGCCTTGGAAATTGGTGGTCAAGAGGCAGGGCTGGCATGTTGAGGACAACATTGGTGCTCCACTAGCCATGGACTGATCACCCTTGGGTCTTTACGTGAGAGAGAAATAAACTTATACTGTATTTTAATCGTTTTATTTTGGGGTCTCTGTTTTTTTAAATTTATTTTTTAAATAATTTTTATTATTTTTTAAATAAATATATAATGTATTATTAGCCCCAGGGATACGGGTCTGTGAATTGCCAGGTTTACACACTTCACAGCACTCACCATAGCACATGCCCTCCCCGATGTCCATAACCCCACCACCCTCTCCCTACCTGCCTCCCCACGGCAACCCTCAGTTTGTTTTGTGAGATTAAGAGTCCCTTATGGTTTGTCTCCCTCCCGATCCCATCTTGTTTCATTTATTCTTTTCCTACCCTCTAAACACCACGTTGCATCTCCACTTCCGCATATCAGGGAGATAGTTGTCTTTCTCCAATTGACTTATTTCGCTCAGCATGATACCCTCTAGTTCCATCTCTCTCTGATCACAAGTAGGCAGAGAGGCAGGCAGAGAGAGGGGGGAAGCAGGCTCCCTGCTGAGTAGAGAGCCTGATGTGGGGCTCGATCCCAGACTCTGAGGTCATGACCTGAGCCAAAGGCAGCAGCTTAACCCACTGAGCCACTCAGGTGCCCCAAACTTTTTATTTTTATTTTTATTTTTATTTTTTTTCCGAACTTATTTCTTATTTAAAAAGTAGTATGTATTCACTGTAGTAACGGTATAACTTAATGATAAATAGAAAGAAAATGACACAATTCCTGTTAATCCTCCTACTTTTCTTTCTTTTTTTTTTTTAAGATTTTATTTATTTATTCATGGAGGGAGGGCTGGGGGAGAAGCAGGCTCCCCACTGATCAGGGAACCCAATGTAGGATTCGATCCCAGGACCCCAGGATCATGACCTGAGCCGAAGGCAGACGCTTAACCACCTGAGCCACTCAGGGGACCTCCTTCTACTTTTCTAATTATTCTCAGTATCCTATGCTTAATTGCCTTCTTTTCTTTCTCTTATCCACAATAATAGGCATAGTCTAGAAAGAAGTTCTCTACTCTCTTGTGTCTATGTACTTTTTCAGAGAGAATGACTCATATGGTGATTGATTCAGTCATTAATTTGTTCATTCAAAAATAATCTAATGAGGACCTACATTCTGCTAAGTGCTAGGGATACAAACATGAGTCAGACATGGCTCCTACCCCTGAGTTAATGATAGGCTGGAGAGGAGAGGAAAAGAGAGAAACAAGTCCTCAATATAGTGTGTGGAATACCTTAAGGAAGGTGGAAAGGAGGAAGACGAGGAGAAACAGAGACTCCAAGATAAGAAAGGTCAGCCAGGAACTGGAAGCCTAGCTATGAAAATTTTCAAGGTGTTTGCAAAGAAATACAGGCAGTATGTTATTGATACTGTGAAGAGTTGAATGCTGAGGTTGCTGAGGTACAAAGGACAAGATCATGGAGGCCTTGCTTGTCATGCTAAGGAGGCTTAAAGTTTTCTCCTAAGTGGGGCTTTAATGAAGGGTACTCAATAGATATGTGAAATTGTAGCTTTAATTTTTAGGTAGAGTTTAGATAGAGTTCTGAGTGTTAGGGTCAAGGATTTCTGACCTGGTCAAGGAGTGGGAATAGGGAACCTGTTAGGAAGCTCTTTGCAGTAGAGTAAGTAAGAGATGCTGTTGGTAGATGTATTGCTATTAAGAATGAAGAAAGAGGGGTGCCTGGGTGGCTCAGTAGGTTAAGTGTCAGACTCTTGATTTTGGTTCAGATCGTGATCTCAGGGTCATGAGATTCAGCCCCATCTTGGGCTCCGTGCTGCATGGAACCTGCTTAATTTTCTTTCCCTCTCCCTCTGCCCTTCTCTCTCACTCCCCTCCTCTTTGCATGCTCTCTCTCTCTTTCAAAAAAAAAAAAAAAAAAGAATGAAGAAAGAAATGAATTTGAGAAATAATTAGGAAACGAAATGGTCATGACTTGGTGACTGAAGAGGAAATACGAGGAAGAATCAAAGATGACTCCTGGGTTTCCAGCTTGGGTGGTTAGATAGATAGGCGTTAAGCTATAACTTACCCATAAGTAGCTTATTGTGAAGGTACAGAAGTTTAACCTTCACACCTCTTTCCTTGTATGGGTCCATTCAAAGGCTCTGGGTATGGCACCAGCAGTTTTGTATTCTTAAATATATATTCTTTTTCTTAAAAACGACCTACACTATCTTGGGGCACCTGGGTGGCTCAGTGGGTTGGGGCTTCTGCCTCAGCTCAGGTCATGGTCTCAGGGTCCTGGGATTGGGCCCCACATCGAGCTCTCTGCTCGGTGGGGAGCCTGCTTCCTTCCCTCTCTCTGCCTGCCTCTCTGCCTACTTGTGATCTCTCTCTCTCTGTCAGATGAATAAATAAAATCTTAAAAAACAAAACAAAACAAAAACGACCTACACCCTCTTTAAGCTGATAATAGCTTCAGACACACAGAACCTGAACCTAACCCTGCCCATCCTCTTTCAATTCATTCTTCTGATTAGTAGATTAATCTTAAGATTAATCTTAAGAATCATCAACATCATGTCAGTCCTCTCCTCAGAAGCTATAGTTTTCATGTCAGTGGCCTTTTGCCAACCTGGCAATTTTACTTCCTTGTTCTAAAACTTTCTAAAACTGTCTCCCAACAAATGTTTATAGTTTTAGAAGAATAACTTGACCTGTCTGCCAAAGAGCTGGGACATCATTTACAAATGCCCTTGGAAGATGTATCTACTAAAATTTTCAATTACTCTGTTGAACTTTCTTGTTTATTACCACTCTTCTTTTTCTTTTATTTTTTCTTGTTTTTATACCAGTTGTGGCTTTTCTACCTCACACACTTGTGTAATGTCAGACTTGCCTATTCAGTATTAGCTGGTGTTTAGAATGTCTCATGCCTAGAGAAAGCTTTCTTGCATAAGTCAAGATCACTTTGCATTTTGGCCATGGTGTATGTCTACCGTGTGATTATGCTTTAATATTCTGTTTTTGATAATGTTGAATCAAAGTTTTTTGCACTCTAAAATGTTCATTCTGGGCTATAAACCTTCGAACATTAGTTATGCATTAGTTCCAAGATCTGGACTATAATGTTGCTGTCATCTGCAGTGACAGCTATCTAGGACCATTCCCTCATTTGGAAGAAGAGTTGTATTCATTGTTGTTGGCTGCATCGCCCCTTGATAATTTATTTCTGAGGGGTTTTCCACTCTGAGCAGCCATTACTCCATGTATGAAATACCTAATTTCTTTCTTTTTTTTTTTGAAATACCTAATTTCACTTCCTAAGCAATTTTCCCCATAATGCCCCTACTGTTTCAACAAATTCTCACTCAGGCACACTAAAATGGGACTCATAATAATCAATTTATTATTTTAGCAGTCTCAGTAATCAAGGAAGTCTCACTGTGTTCTTTTTCACCATGTTCTTTTTTCTTTAGGGATAAGGCAAGCCTAGCATTTTTCTATAAAAGAACATACTGTATGGCCTCATGTTACAAAATTTCAGCTTGGTTAAATTGTAACAGACAGTCCTTCAATTTTTCCTGTGAGATCACTTATTATAGATTAAAAACTGTTACATAAAAAATCAAGAAAGAATGTTACCATCAGGAGACAATTGTGAAATGGAGAGCATGGTGCTGATGTTTCACACCCAATCTTTCTCCTCTTCTTTCTTCTCAGTGTCTTCCTACTGCTTTAGTCTCTCCCTCTGTCTCATGTTGGCAGGTACAGATCAAAGGTGTAGTGGGCTTGACGGCACCTGCAGAGGCCCAAGGACTTCTCTTGTGTAAACAGATTTAGGTCTGCCTGACTTAATTCTGTAGAAGGAGTAGTGAACCAAGGAAAGCAAAATATGAGAGTACTAGGAAAGGTGGAGCAGATGCAACGTAGGGCAGGATGAGGACTTGGAGACCACTTCATTTTTGGAGAAATACTGTTTTTTGTAGTGTTATGTTCTTTTCTGTCAGCATAGGCCTTCTGATCTTCGTGATGCTTTGAGGGATTCAGGTATGGAAGCAGAAGGGGAAGGCTGGCAGCAGCCCGGGGAGCGTGGTTATGACACAGGGAGCCGTCACCTGCTGAGAGCCGAAGGGCAGCCTGGCTCTGGGCTCTGGGCTGCCCGATGGGGACAGACAGTGGGCAGTGCAGATATGCAGAGCAGGCCAATGCTCTGGAAGGATTCTCATAAGTACCTGGAAGGAGAACCTGGAACAAAAGAAATTTCCTTTTTGTCACACATGACAGGAGCTTTGGCTTTGATCCTTGTTGCCCTTGGAAGACTGGAGAAGTCTTTTAACATCTGGCCTACCCAGAACACACAATGATGAGTGCATGTCCAGAATGGGGCTAACTCCCCACTTCCCTTCCACATACACACTCCCTCCCAGCTGCTGCTCATGCCACTTCTGTCTCTTCCATTTGGGGTTGCCCTAGTGGAAGAGGAAGACTAGAAGATATTTTACATAAATAGAGCAAGGAGGAAGTCAAATGCTCACCACCTGTTTGTAGCTTGGTACCCCTAAAAGTGGCCCTGGGCCCTCCTGAGGTCTGGTGTTTGAAATAGAGTGTTCTCTCAGCATCCTCTTTCTTATAGGTCAGCATCATATTCCTTTTTTTTTTTTTCTTTTAATTGACTATGCTTGCCATTTTTTCCCCCTTTAACATTTTATTTATTTACTTATTTGTTTGTTTATAAAAGATTTTATATATTTGACACACAGAGAGCATAAGCAGGGGGAGTAGGAGGCAGAGGAAGAGGGAGAGGCAGGTTCCCCCCTGAGCAGAGAGCCTGATGTGGGGCTCCATCCAGGATCCTGGGATTATGACCTGAGCTAAAGACAGGCGATTAACCAACTGAGTCACCCAGGTACCCCTAACATCATATTTCTCAGTCAATTAATACAAATGCCCCCCAAATACCAGTGGGGGTGAAAGGGCCATTCCTCAGAGCTCCTTTAGCTCAGTGTTTTACATAATTAATCCTTGATATGGCTGGACCTTATTAGGTTGATTTATTATTTCTTGCCTTTCTTCTCCCTCCCTTCCACCTTCTCTCTATCCTCCCTTCTTTCCTTCTTGCATATCTGGCCCTAGAAAATTTTCTGTTTGTAATTTTTCAAGTAGTGTTACTGCTGCTCCCTATGTCTTATGTTCCCTGTTGTGGCCAGAAATCTGCATCCATCATAAAGGCTTAGAGGGGATACAGGAGGCTGAGGAAGCTTAAGGATAGGTCTTGAGGTTACTGCTTAGACTGCCAGGCAAGTCTTGTATGAAGACCTATAGCATTGTTTTAACTCTGTGTCTTATTATACTTTGAATTAAGGATATCAATATAAGGATGTATGACAAAATTTAAATTGCTAATTCAACATGACAGCCCTGGACTTTTTCCTCCTCTTTGATCAATAGTTACTTCAGTATGGCTTATGGACTCTACTTTCCTATCTGTCTTGGTGAACAAGAATGACACACATCAGTATGGAAAATTTACGTGAGGTCACCAGGAAGCCAGGTTACAGATGAGGTGTAATCATTTATCTTTAGACCCATGGTTACAATTTACCCTCCCTCCACCCATTCTTCATTTCTACGCAGCCTTCCTTCCCTTGGTGCTGTAATAATGGGAGGGTATATCCAGGGCAGGAGGAACCTCCCTTGTCCTGACTTCCAGAGTCATGGCTCCTATACTTTCTTATTTATGACACAGGTCAGAGGTGCTACCTCCCTCTGTCTAAGTGGGTGAGAGCAGACAGGTCACAGTTATGGAAGTAGTATTTGAAATAAAGAGGAAAGGGGCTACCGAGTGTCCTGTATGTTCTCTGTGATCTTTTAAAATCTATTTTACATGGAAACTTGAGTCATCTAAGGCCTCAGAGTCTTGGAAAGCAAGCACCTCCATGTTAGTCCCTGACATAGATGTACTTGTTCATAAATATTTTATCCGTTTTGGTATCCTCCACTTCCTAAGTGCTCAGTAAGTATTTACTAAACAAATAAGTGACTCTTGCTACCTGTAATAGTGTTGTGTTGGAGGTATGAGCACATTTTTATGGTAGAATGTATTAGTCATCAAGCCAGCCATTTAGCGTGTCCTCTCTTGCCTATTCAAGTAATTACATGATAAATACAAGGGTGTGAATGCCCATAGCATTTTTTGCATCCTATTTTTTTCATATTTATTTGTTTTGAAAGTCAAAAATCAGTTACTTGTGCCTACTATGTACCAGGCACTGTAACTGTAACTGGTACTTTTATACATCCGTTCTAATTCTCACAATAGTGCTCTAAGGGATTATCTTTATTTTTTATTCATTCACTGGTACATTCAACACCAGCCAGGCTCTGTGTTAGATGCTAAGGACAAATGGTGAATGAGACAGCTTAGAAGCTGAGGCATCCAGAAGTAACTGGTAGTTAGGGATCATAATAAGTGGCCAAGCCTGAATGCGAATCTGCCTGTTTCCAGAATGCTGAAAAATAGTGGCAGTCAAGGCACCTGGGTGGCTCAGTGGGTTAAACCCTCTGCCTTGGGCTCAGGTCATGATCCAGGGTCCTGGGATGGAACCCCATATCAGGCTCTCTGCTCAGTGGGGAGCCTGCTTCCACCACCCCGCCCCCACCTTCCTCTCTGCCTACTTGTGATCTCTGTCTGTTAAATAAAATCTTAAAAAAAAAATAGTGGCAGTCTGCTACAAAGAACTTGCTAAGTGCCAGTTCTTTCTAACTCAACTCAGTTTTAAACCTTCAGACCAATCCCATGTTACCTCCATTTTCCAAGAGAGGAAATGGGACTCTAGGAGGTTAAATAACTTGCTCATGATCATAGAGCCAGTAGACAGCAGGACCAAGACCTGGATGGAGGTTGGCCTGTCTCCAGAGGCCATTTTGCTTCTACTTGACCGTGCTGTTGCCCTACATAGCAGAAAAGACAAAGGTCCACAGGCCCTGCCCTGTAGGATTTTATAGGCAAGAAAAGCAAAATATAATTACAGTGTAAAGCAGAATAGCATGAGGCCACAAGAAGAACGTAAACAAAGTGCTTTGAGGTTGAGGAGGAATTATTTTAGTCTAAGGAGTCCTTGAAAACAGGACAAGAAAAAGTGCTCTATTTGATAGACTTACAGGGTGTCATCTTTCAAGTAGAAAATGACTTATTATTCTGAGTGAAATATAAAAATAGAATTTAGAATGATTTCACTTCCTTAATTTTTTTTTCTTAGCAAATGTATTCATTATATAAAATTTATTGAGTGGTTGACTGTGTATAGCACTGTAAGAAACATCAGTTTCAGAGATGTTAAATTGTTAAAAAAATATGGATCTTAGACTCAAATACAAATACAAATTCCAAGCAAGAATATATACAGTCTTTGTTCAAAGTATTTTCTATGGGGAATGTACGGAAGAGTCCTGGTATATTTTCACTTCCATTGGCACCCAAGTGGGGCTGCTGTTTGCAGTTGTATAGTTTGTGTGATACACAAAGGTATCCAGCTGAGGGGGTGCGAAGGGGTTGAAACCCAGTCACATTTCCCATGCCAAACAATGCTCCCCATTGGAGGACTGCCTCCCTCTCTCCCAAGAGAAAGGGCATCTTGGCGACGTTTTAAATTTTGTAGAAGTTAGAAAAGATTCTCTTTGCGCTAGCAGTGACCCTGGGTCCTACAGCAGGAATGTTGGTAACAGCTCTGCAGCAGCCAGAGTTGAAGTGTTTGTTATTCTGAAATTGAAGGATAATTGACATACAGTATTATATTAGTTTCAGGCATGCAGCATAGTAATTTGATATTTTTATATATTATAAAATGGTCACCTTGATAGGTCCAGTTACCCTCTGTGACCACGCAAAGTTATTGTGATTTTATTGAGTGCACATTATCATCCCTGGGACTTATTTATTTCATAACTAGAAGTTTGTACCTCTTAATCCTCTTTACCTATTTCACCCACCCCCCACCCATCTCCCTGCTCCCCCCCTCGCCCCACAACCACCAGTTTGTTCCATGTACCTATAAGTCTGTTTCTCTTCTGTTTGTTTATTTGTTTCTTAGATTCTACATGTAAGTGAAATCATATGGTATTTGTCTTTCTCTGTTTGAATTACTTTATTAGCACAATGTCTTCTAGATCCATCCGTGTTGGTACAAATGACAAGATTTCATTCTTTTATATGGTGAAGTAATATTGGAATATTATGTATATATGTACACACACATAACACATCTTCTCTATTTAATAATCTATCAATGGACACTTGGGTAACTTACATATCTTGGCTATTGTAAGTAATGCTGCAGTGAACATAGCAGTATGTATATCTTTTTGAATTAGTGCTTTCATTTTCTTCAGATAAATACCCAGAAATGGAATAGCTAGTTGTATGGTAGTTCTATTTTTAATTTTTTGAGGAAACTCTATATTGTTTTCTATAGTAGCCTCACCAATTTACGTTTCTACCAAGAGTGCTTGGAATTCCCTTTTCTCTACATCCTTGCCATTACTTGTCTTTTTGATAATAGCCATTCTGACAGGTATGAGGTGTATCTTGTGGTTTCAATTTGCATTTCCCTGATGATTAGTGATTTTGAACATCTTTTCATGTGCTTCTTGCCCACCTGTATGCCTTCTCTGCCCATTTTTTAAACCAGGTTTTTGTTGTTGTTGTTATTATTACTGAGTTGTATGAGTTCTTTATATATTTTGGGTATCAACCCCTATCAGATAAATCATGTGCAAGTGTCTTCTCCCACTCAGTAGGTTGACTTTCCTTTTGTTAATGGTTTCCTTTGCTGGGCAAAAGTTTTTAGTTTTAGTTTTAGTTGTAGTCCTAATTGTTTATTCTTTATTTTGTTGCTCTTACTAGAGGAGACATATATAAAAGAATGTAGGTAAGATCAATGTCAAAGAACTTACTGCCTGTATTTTCTTACAGGAATTTTATGGCTTCAGGTCTTATATTTAGGTCTTTAATCCATCTTGATTTGATTTTTGCATATGGTGTAAGAAAGTGGTCCAGTTACATTCTTTTGCATATTGTTGTCCAGTTTTCCCAACAACATTTGTTGTAGAGACTGTCTTTTTCATTGTACACTTAAAAAAAAAAAAAAAAAAAGATTTATTTATTTATTTATTTGACAGACAGAGATCACAAGTAGGCAGAAAGGCAGGCAGAGAGAGAGGAGGAAGCAGGCTCCCTGCTGAGCAGAGAGCCCCATGCAGGGCTCCATCCCAGGACCCTGGGATCATGACCTGAGCTGAAGACAGAGGCTTTAACCCACTGAGCCACCCAGGCGCCCCTGTACACTTTTTAAAAAAGTTTGTATTTATTTGTTTATTTGAGAGAGAGACAAAGAGACAGAGATGGTGATGGCGATAGCAAGAGAGAGAGCACGAGCAGGGAGGAGAGGGAGGAGCAGCTTACCCAGTGAGCAGGAAGCCCAGTGATACAGGGCTGGATTCCAGGACCCTGGGATCATGACCTGAGCAAAACGCAGACACTTAACTGACTAAACCACCTAGGCGCCCCCTCATTGTACATTCTTGCCTCCTTTGTCATTGATTAATTGACCATATAAAATGTGGGTTTATTTGTGGGCTCCCAAGTCTATGCTGTTATCTATGGGTCTATTTTTGTGCCAGTACCATACTGTTTTGATTACTATACCTTTGTTTTATAGTTGAAATCAGAGAGCATAATACCTCCAGCTTTGTTCTTTCTCAAGATTGCTTTGCCTCTTGGGGGGGGGG